>MJUT01034832.1:65508-83710 GCA_002080005.1 Gigantidas platifrons
GTCCGCGTTAACCATGGAATAACATGTAGATCTTTATATTAAACCATGACGTAAGCTCCTCCCACTTCCATAGAAACTTAACTATTATTCTCATGTGATGTCAAAATCATGGAATAACATCAAGATCTAAATGTTAGACCATGGTTTGTAAAAGTTCACTATTTTTAAGTTGATTACTGCATAAAAACATCAAAGGAAAAATGCGTATTTATGTTACAATTTTTAATACTTCAATTTCAAAATATTTAAAAAATATCTTTTGAAATTCTTCAGACAAAACAATTGCACAGAAAAAGCTAAAATACTGTACTTTCTTAATCTGGTTTACTTTTTTAATGTTGGTTGGCCTATGACAAAATCATGTGATTTATTTACCACTGACCGGCCTTATGTCACGTTATACTATAGGATGTAATAATGTCCACCGGATATTTTTTGATAGTAAATATTGTCCATGGACAATATTTACTTATTTTAATGTGTCCCGGACACAATTTACCCATGAAATAATGTCCTAGGCTGTAAAAAATTATCCGTGCTATCATTGGATACTTTTTACCATTCAATTTGGTCCTTGAATAGTATATGTGATAATTCTGACATTTTTTAAATATATATAGAGAAAATGTTGTATAATTGTATTTTTGAACTTCATGAGAAAATGTCATAAAAATTTGTAGAATGATGTCTCAGAGTTTCTCTTTGCTTGATCAGCAGTGACTTGCCAACAGCTGTATTTATATAGTTATCTTAGCTAGCTGAACAGTTGTAACCCTGCTTTTCTCAATTGTATTGTTTTTCATGTTTTCTTCAAACTTTTTTGAGTCAGTCACTCACTAGTTTCATCCTGTTGGGACTGTAATACTGTACATGTACATGTTTTGACTTGTTTTCATTTACAACTAAATATCCAGATAATAAGGTGATTTGAGGACTCATAAGATCGGCTTAACTCCATCACATTCTTTTGTGCCTGTATCTATTCAAGCAATCTTTACTCTGTTTCATACAGATTATTGTAGATTTTGAAGCTGATCTCATTTTAGATCAGCAGTTTATGAAAAATGGGTTACATATATACTAAAATGTAAAATGAAGTGAAACCTGAGAAGTCTGGTATAAACATGAATTCATTATTTCCAAAATATATATAAAATGATTATCAATCAAAGAGTCAACAGATGCAGCAAGCGGTAATCAGTTTATCATTGTCTAAAGAACATGTGGGAGGATATTATTTCATAACTAGTGCAGTAAAAATTCTGTCCACTTAAGGGACAAAATTTCATGGCAATGGACATTATTTAATACTATAATTCTGTGAAAAACTGTCCAGGCAGACACTATTTCACAGGACACTTTTTTGGCTTACAATACGACGCCATTTACAAAAAGAGTAGTAAAAAAACAAATATGGGTCAGTGTGTCCTTGTTATCGATCTTTTTTCTATGGAACTTTACACATGTGAGCAAGATTAGATGAGGAACATAATTATATATATACTCAATACAACATTATGCAATAAAGTTTGTCAGACTTGCTGCAGGTCAGTGGTTTTCTTCTGTTTCCTCCACTAATAAAGCTGAAATATTGTTGAAAGTGGCGTTAAACACCATAACTCCCCATTCCTCATTAGCAACAACACTCTATCAAGAAATATCATATCAACTGAGTCTGAGAGACTAATGCACCATATACAGGTGCTGGTGGAATGTTGCTATATAAAATGGAAAATTCACAATGGGAAATTTTAAATTATCTCTATTGTCATTAAGTTTTGTTCTCAATTTTGGAACCAATCAATATAGTCATCACATAATGAATTATTCTGTGAAAGCGTATTATCTATTTGGCCAGTAGCCATGGCAGTTTGATAAGACTCACAAAGATACAAAGATTCATCCCATAGAAATTTATATTTTCTATGAAAAAGGATAAAATTATTCATAATGGAGAAATTTCTATTGTCTGTAAACCAAGATACAGCAGATAAAAATTATGCATTCATCACAGAAATTTCTTTTTTCTCTAAACTAAGATACACTGATTCATCATGGAGAAATTTCTACTTTCTCTTAACCAAGAATGGCAACAACAAAAATATTGGTTCCATTCACATTCTAATACGTTCATCAGTGATGTACCATGTATATTCCATTGTCACATATTTAGGTGGACTCTTTTTCATCCTTGTGAACATACTGAAAATACAAATAATAAAAACCATTTCATTACTGGAAAGAATCAGTTTTCAAAGCATAAAAGAGTATAATCCTCAATATAAAGTATATGGTTGTATTCCTACTGACTCCAAAGTAGTGTTTAAAACTTCAATGGTGTCAATACAGTAGTCCCCCCTTATAAGGTCATTCCCTGACAGTCTTTTCCTTAATTTGTTTTGCCTACTTGCCCAAAGACCAAAAAAATATTTCTATTTGTTCAAACAAATTCTTTCATAATTTTCACTTGTCCGAATCCAGTTTTACTTGTCCCGGGCTTCGGGCAAGTGGGTTAGTGCGAAGACTGCTTCCACTGAAAGCAATCCCTCTTATCAGGCCAGATTTCAGTTGTACTCAAATGGTAAAATACTACTAAATTGCTACCCTCAAGAGAGGCCATCAATCTTATAAAACCACTTTTTCATTTCAGAAGGGCTGGCTTCATCAGAGGTAGACTACTGAATACCAAAATTATGGACATAAAGAAATCATAATCAAATACATTTTCAGACAGGCTTGTTTCAATAAGAACAGTATATAGATCTAATTTGCAATTACTTTAAAGGAGTTGCCTTAAGTACATTTGTATAACAAATATCCAACTACAGTTTGTAAAATATGGTATTTTGTTGCGTTACACGTTCTGTGCTGGATAATATTTATGCATGAAAGAAAGTTTCAAAAAAGAAAATCTGGAATATTGAATTTAGAACTTAAATCGTTAATATCAAATAAAAATCACACGTCCTGAAGTAAGAATTTAAGACTTGTCGTAATAGGGATAACAATAAAAATAGCAACGAGAACTAAATAAAGTGAGTGAGTGATTGAACTCCAAGTGAGCAATTTTTCAACTACAGTCAAACCTGTATATAGAGGTCACCTTTGGGACAAAGAAAAAATGGCCTTATAAGACAGGTGACCTCTTAAAAGAGGTTCAAATCATATGAAATTTCCAGGACAGGACAAGATAAAGGTGACCTTTCAATACAGGTGGCTGCTTAATAGAGGTGACCACATGGGCAGGATTGACTGTATATCATGGCAAGGGCAAGTAGCATTTCGATTACAAGAACAACATGCCTATCAGGATTTTTGCAGTGCTTGTTCAGTCTGAGACACATCGTGCCCCTCTAACACAAAATCCTGATTAAGAGTCAAGCAGTCTTGGTTCATACTCCTTAATACTGTTTGCTTAGAGTAGAGACAGCAAACACAAATCTTAGAGTCTTATAAATCATTTTATGCGACAGTGGCTTGACCGCACAATCTACCACACTTAAGGGAAACACGCTAACCATCATACCAGTGATGCGTTTGAGAATTAGAAAAATGTATTTAGAATACGATATTATTATTATGAATGTAATTTCCTTCCATACCGACCATCTCACACTCATTTGAACAGTTTGGATATATCAGTTGTGCTTAGGGAACGACCATTTAATTTGAAGGGGGAGGGTTATGGTTTTTTCCTAAAGAAATATTCTGATTCCCAATGTTGCTGAAAAAATTATTCTGATTTTGGTGGAGGACAAAACAAAATAATCTGATTCAGAATTTTTGTCATATAACCTAATGTAAAATTTTTGAAAACAATTTCGTGCTTAGCGCGACAAAAAAAACAAGTATTCTAACTCTCGTTTTGTCAGAAAAAAAAAATTCTGAACGAAAACATAACCCCCCCCCCCCCCCCCCGTGCAAGTTAAATGGTTGGTCCCTTACTGGCACACTGAAAATGTAATAGTGATTATGATGAAGACAAACAAAAAAAGCTCTGTTCTGTAAATTTTATCTAAACCTACAGTTTGGGTGTATTTTCTACTCCCAACTGAATGTTGGCAGAGAAATTAATAAGTTTAAATATATACATACCATTTTCATACGTTCACCATGGTCTGTTATTCTCCATAAAGTCTCGGGGTATACTAATCTATTGCTTATTTTCAAGTCATACATTTCATATGCTTGTAACATCTAAAAAAAACCATCATATTGTTTTTCCCCCACTATAATACATAATAAATAGTTATCCTGCAATTGTGTGATTTTGAGTAATAATAAAGGGGGTCAAATAAACTTCGGTGTTATTTTAGTCATGGACCTAATAAAGCATTTCTGGTACCTGATTCATATAGAGCCACAGAAAGAAAAGGTAACAGTATAAGTGCTGACGTCACAGATGATACCATTGAAAGTGATTAAATCAACATTTGTTTCAGCTATTTTCAGACAATTTAGCATTTATTTTGGACTGGTTTAATATTGCAGGATAAACATAATATACTTGCATTGTCGTAAAATATAAAATCAATTTGCACTCGCTGCGAGACTCTTCCCAAAAGCTCGTTTTTCTACCTATTTCTAAAGCTCGTACAAATAAATTACTATTATATATTTTCTGACAATGTACGTATATTGCATATTTATTTTGTCATGATCAACAAAACTACAAATACCCATCTATTTAAAACTGAAATACAACCATTTGATTTGATTTTGATTTTTGGTGGTAAACACCACTTTCAGCAATATTTCAGCTATATCATGATGACCAGTTTTAGTGGTGGAAGAAGCTGGAGTACCCGGAGAGAACCACCGAACATGGGCAAGCAACTGGTAAACTTTATCACTAGCGGCTGCAAGTCGAGTGCACTCTTTTTTGTAATTTAGAAAGCCGAGCGAGAATCTATGCCGTATTGGTGATAGGCTTGTATGAGTTGTTAGGTAACTACCTAACTCATTGAGCCATCTGGGCCCTTACAACCATTTGTAATATTAATAATTATTTTACAATTTTTTTGTTTAATTGTTGTCAGAAACTATGAAAAAAAAAATGAGTTAAAACTAGGCATAAAATAAAGCATAAACAGGAAAATACAGTTGGTTGATGTATTTATTTATATGAAATTATGTTGTATATATTTGTATTTTGTAAATAAAAACAAAATAAATAAATAAAAAAATTATGATACAAAATTCATTAATTAAAAATACAAATTATTTCAAAATTCAGCTATAAAATACCTCAAAACACATTATGCATAATGTTGATTTTCTTTGACGAACACTTATTATATAAGGGGAGACAAGTGGACAATATTTTCCTAATCATAGCAATATTTTACCTATATTTAGCAAAGAATAGCAAAAGTTGCTATGGATGTCCTTCATTTAAGAAAATAATTAGATGGTAATTTCTCCAATTCCTGGCACCAATTAATCCAGTTGCCAAAATGTACTAGGTAAATAGTCATTATAAATTTAACAAATACCCATTCTCAAGTCAAGACTATATTTTGTAATATCCACAATATTTATACATACTTGGAATGCACATCTGTCCGCAGGCATCAGACCCACAGCGGTTCCAAGACCTGGACATAAAACACTTCTGATTGGTGTGTTATCAGGATTTCTGTTATGTTTTTGTACTGAAACAGAATTTTTTTTTTATTGTATAATTCTTTTTAATGCATCACAGCATTTTTCTGTTCAAATTTCATTTAAGCAAATTTTTTATATAAATTGTGGCAACTGTCCAAAGATAACAGTCTATATGTCAGCAAAGAAGATTTCAAAACAACGGCAAAAAATGTATAAATTGTTTAAGGGGGTACCATACACTACAGGGAGATAACTCTTTAAAATCAGTTGAACGTTTTGATCATATGATGTTTGTATGCAGATTTCAAGCATCTCAGTGATCAAAACCACAGAGAGAAAAGCCGCTATGTGGCTAGAGAATTTATAGCTCCGAGTCTGTTGGTTGGAATTTGTTAAAATTTTGATATTTATTACAGTGGATATATTCAAACACACTGCCAAAAAATAAGAAAATTAAACGAGCAGATAAAATTTTACCTGAAGTGTATGGTACCACCTTAAGCAAGCCTTCAGCAAAAAAAAAGAGGTTAACGTGCAGGGCGGGTGACCCTCGCCAAACATGTTACCCAGAATGGCCCACAGTCAGACGTTCCATACTATAACATGACAAACCCCTACCACCCTCATAAGGGCACCCCTATACACCACATGGGAACATATTGTAGGTTTAAGCCATGGGGACATTCACCAGTACCCAACATAAGGGCACCCCTATACACCACATGGGAACATATTGTAGGTTTAAGCCCTGGGGACATTCACCAGTACCCAACATAAGGGCACCCCTATACACCACATGGGAACATATTGTAGGTTTAAGCCCTGGGGACATTCACCAGTACCCAGTAACAAATTAGATTATCACCTGATAAAATGACTGCTCTAAATGCCAGGAAAGAATTTGATGTGTCAGAAACATCTTCAGGTGTCCTCATAGTGGGTACAGATATTAAATATTTGATAGGTTGACCACCATTACAATTATTTTTCTTAATTTTCTCTAGTTCTTCTCCCTCTGGTTCTTTATCATATGCTGGAATAATAATAGCATTTCCCTGAAATAAAAATTAAGAAAAAAAGTAATAACATGAGTTGCAACATGAATGTATTCATTTCATTTGATCTTTTTATGGTTTATATACTTATATACCAGAATGTAAGCAACAGCTAAGAACTATGAAATAATGCACACTTTAAATCTGGACTGTAGTTTTATTACTCTCAGAGAGCCATGCAATAATCAGATGTTATTATATTGCATGGCTTCATGGTACAAATCATTTATATCATAGTTTTCCCCGAGTTAAACCATGGTTTAAATATTACTAAGGCCATCAGTGGACGAAAAATCAGCTTTAAGCTAAATATTTTCATAATAACATGCACTATTGAAAAGCTTCAAATGTATAGCTGTAAGGTCAGAGAGCAAACCAGGTTTTCTTGCTTGGTAATCAAGCTGGTAGAAATATTACTTTGTAATAAGATCATTCATTTGGAATGATGTTTAAAGGTAGATGAAGTAGATTCAATTGAAACTATAGGTACTGTTGTTTCAGTGAAGAAAAACATACACAGCATTCCCTTCATTTGGAAATTGTCCAATAACTGAATGCTTAATGATAGTTATAGTGATGGTATTTCTTAAAAGGGCAACATGTCAACAATACCTACAACAAGATTATACAACATGTCAACAATACCTACAACAAGATTATACAACATGTCAACAATACCTACAACAAGATTATACAACATGTCAACAATACCTACAACAAGATTTTCTCCATCATATTCTTCTCTGATCACCTTCTGAAGCCTGTTTTGCCTGTAAATAGAACAAATACGCAAAATACAGTTGTCGTGGGATACTTATTGATTACTTTTATCACTTTTTGATTACTTTTGCCACTTGATTAATTTTACAATTTCTAATTACTTTTACTTTAAACATATTTTATTGTTCAAAACAAATGGATTAGGGACCGACCATTTAACTTACAGGCTGGGGGGGTTAACTTATGGTTATTTTTTTCGTTCAGAATTTTTTTTTCGGACAACATGAGAATTAGAATATTTGTTTTTTTTGTCATGCAAAGCGCAAATTTTTTTCCAGAATTAACATTAGGTTAAATGACAAAAACTCTGAATCAGATTATTTTATTTTTCCTCCACTAAAATCAGAATATTTTTTTAGGAAAAAACCATAACCCCCCCCCTTTTCAAGTTAAATGGTCGTTCCCTTAGACACAAGTTTTTAAACTTTTACCATTTGTTGATTACCTTTCAGGTAACTCTTTATTTGAAGTAATGAAGGATAAACTGTCATTAAACTAAGTAAAGTAAACCATTCCATTGAATATAAATGATCATCATGCCACCTTACTGTAACCAAGATAAAAAAAAAAAAAAATAGTTTACTTAAACATCAAATAACATTTGTTCACTCAAGTTCATGTTTGATGTTTCACATATTTATGGATGGAAATTAGACATTAATTTTTCACCAATTAATGAACAGTGATTTGATTGTCCTTGACATTCATGGTACAGTGGAACTTGTGCAATCCGACACCTGAGGTTTTCGGCATTCGACAAACATTTATAGTCACAAAGTATTTCTGTTAAAGAAAATAAAACCTGTGCATTCCGGCATCCTGTACAATCCGACACATTTCCCTGGTTCCTTGGTGTGTCAGATTAAGACAGGTTCTGACATCCTGTACAATCCGACACATTTTCCTGGTCCCTTGGTGTGTCAGACATGACATGTTCCACTGTAGTAACAGTTTGGTAGGCTACATGCTATCTACTGCTGTTGGATATTCATATTCTTGATGTTCTTTCTTATCAGTCAGTATAACGTAAACCACGTTATGAGGTTCCTGATAAAAGCAATAATGTCAGTCTTGACATACATTATCATTTGGTATTGCAGCTCGTCCTATCAGACTCGTCATACTAGTGTCAGATAATGTCTGTCTCGACCTTCATAACTGCCGTTATTCTATATCATGAACACCTTAGAGAGAAGTACTACCCTCCTTTTTGATTTTTGCTAAAATAATACAGTAAAACCTGTCTAAACCGAACACCTTTGGGACTGAAGAATTTGTTCAGTGTAGACAGGTGCTTGTTTTACCCAGGTTCAAATTATGTAGACATTTAGTAAATGGTACTATGAAGTCTGTCTGGTTTAGGCAGGTTTTCGGTTTTACTCAGGGTTCAGTAGATATGACTGTAAAGTCTGTCTGGTTTAGGCAGGTTTTCGGTTTTACTCAGGGTTCAGTAGATAGGACTGTAAAGTCTGTCTGGTTTAGGCAGGTTTTCGGTTTTACTCAGGGTTCAGTAGATAGGACTGTAAAGTCTGTCTGGTTTAGGCAGGTTTTCGGTTTTACTCAGGGTTCAGTTTAGATATGTTTCACTGTAGTTAACAATTTAAAAGTACATGTATTAATATTAAATCTTACATTTGCCATCCAAACAATATTGTGTAGACCATGTCGATACCTCCATCCATGAACCCAAAGCTATTGGCTGGTGACACCTATTAATATATATACTTTGAAACATAAATGCATTCTTTTGCTTTGATCTTTTTATGGTTTATATACCAGAATGTAAGGAACAGCTAAGAACTATGAAATATAGATGCAGATAAGAGATATTGCACACCTTAAATCTGGGCTGTACCGGTAGTTTTATTACCCTCAGAGAGCATTGCAATAATCAACAACCTTGAAGTGATATTGCTTTTATTACCCTCAGAGAGCCATGCAATAATCAAGAACCTAGATGTGATATTGCATGGCTTCATGTTACAAATCATTTATACCAGTGTTTTCTGAGTTAAACGGTTAAACAATTGAACGTGAAGCAGCGGTGGATTGTTTAACCGTTTTAACTCGAAAAACTGTAGTATGAATATTACTATATCTTACGAATTCATTTGAATCTGTTAGTTGCTGACATCTCTAAGTATATAAGATTTACTGCTATATTTCAATATATTGAGTGTTAGGATGAAGAATTTGGTTATTAGAGTTTTTATATCTTCTAATTAAAGTGGACAAATTTTCATGATGCTTCCTAGGTTTACTGCTTAACCAAATATTTCAAATCAATTCAGTCAACTTTATTTCCAGTATAACTTTTGGTAAATGTGATTTGCACCTAAATTTTTAGGAAATCTCTTGGTAGATACTGGTATGCATCAAAATCCCAGTCAGATTGTTTTGTGTGGTTATGGTTAGGGGTTATGTTGTTTAATGCCACTTTCAACAATATTTCAGCTATATCATGGCGGTTAGTTTTATTGGTGGAGGAAACTAGAGTACCTGGAAAAAACCACTGACCTGCAGCAAGTCACCGACAAACTTTATCAAATAATGTTATATCAAGTACACCTTTCCTGAGTGGGATTCGAACTAACAACATTAGTGGTGATAGGCACTGATTGCATAGATAGTTATAAATCCAACTATCACTATATTTTTTTGAAGGTATGATTTTTAGCTTACAACCCAGTTGGTATATATGATTTACAACCATTATGAATATTAGTACCATATTTGTGCTACAATTACATGATTTATGGATATAATGCAATAGTTTTGACAAAACACTTTGTAGTTTCTCATAGACTACATGTTTCAACTTACTAAAGCATCTACTGCAGGTGCCTCTTTAAATATATCTCCCAAAGAAACCTGAAAACAAATCAAGAAATGACTACATAACATGAAGCAAACATAAAATACATTTTTCCTGTCTACCAACACATCAACAACACCACCTATGGCTTAGGGTCGTGGTCAACAAAGGTTTTAAATGCCACTTTCACCAGCATACAAAGTTTTTCAATAATCTGGACAAGGCCCCTTATTATTAGAATTTACTTCTACTAGTATATTCCACCAGGACAATTATTCTTGTGGGAAACAGTGTGGTAAGCTTATATTGAACAAACTAACATTTGTGTGATTATTATGACTACATCAAGGCACAATGAAACCTGTCTACACCAAACATCCTTAAGACCAACTAATGTGCTCCGATTAGACAAGTAAACATTTCCTACATTGGGACTTTATTTAAAATTCAGTGTATACAGTATTCAGGTTTATTACATACTTAGTTAAAATAAAGACATTTTTGTATGACCAATATGACCGGAAGCAAACTGTCCATATTTTCACACCCCGGGAAAATAACCGGTTATTGGATTACTACAAGATCATTTCCATATCGGTCCAGGCCAATATGGGTGTCTCTTTTCTAGATGTCAGAAGTATGTAATAAATAGTTTAATACATGGGCATTTCCATATTGGCCTGATTATCATCCCTCGACTTCATCTCGGGCCAATATGGGTGTCTCGGGATGATAACCAGGCCAATATGGAAATGCCCATGTATTAATCTGTATGTATTTAGGGTTCAGTTTTGACAGGTTTGTACTGTATGAACTAGAGGCTCAGCACTGAGTTGAGCCTGTGTCGCCCACCTTGCATTCTGCTCTGAAGAAACTTAATACAGAACATTCCATAGCCTATAGGGGTGGGGTATGACCCCCAGGGCCTGAGCTATAAGACATTTAAGTTGCCTAGTCACCCTGATCATAAATATATATGGTTTAGGGGTGGGGATCTCAACCATTAAAAAGTTCACTTCAGGTATGGGGTGGGATATGACCCCCGGGGCCTGACCTATAAGGCATTTAATTTGCCTAGTCACCCTGATCATACATATATATGGTTTAGGGGTGGGGATCTCAACCATTAAAAAATCACCTCAGGTAGTGGGTGGGGTATGACCCCCCGGGACATGAGCTATAAGGCATTTAATTTGACTAGTCACCCTGATCATAAATATATATGGCTTAGGGGTGGGGATCTCAACCATTAAAAAGTTCACTTCAGGTAGGGGTGGGGTATGACCCTGGGGCCTAAGCTATAAGGCATTTAATTTGCCTAGTCACCCTGATCATAAATATACATGGTTTAGGGGTGGGGATCTCAACCATTAGAAAGTTCACTTCAGGTAGGGGTGGGGTATGACCCCCCAGAGCCTGAGCTATAAGGCATTTAATTTTCCTAGTCACCCTGATCATAAATATATATGGTTTAGGGGTGGGGATCTCAACCACATTCAAAAGTTCACCTCAGGTAGGGGTGGGGTATTACCCCCGGGGCCTGAGCTATAAGGCATTTATTTGCCTAGTCACCCTGATCATAAATATATATGATTTAGGGGTGGGGATCTCAACCATTAAAAAGTTCACTTCAGGTAGGGGGTGGGGTATGACCCCCTGGGGCCTGAGCTATAAGGCATTTAATTTGTCTAGTCACCCTGATTATAAATATATATGGTTTAGGGGTGGGGATCTCAACCACATTCAAAAGTTCACCTCAGGTAGGGGTGGGGTATTACCCCCGTGGCCTGAGCTATAAGGCATTTATTTGCCTAGTCACCCTGATCATAAATATATATGATTTAGGGGTGGGGATCTCAACCATTAAAAAGTTCACTTCAGGTAGGGGGTGGGGTATGACCCCCCCCCCCCCTGGGCCTGAGCTATAAGGCATTTAATTTGCCTAGTCACCCTGATCATAAATATATATGGTTTAGAGGAGGGGATCGTTGAACAACCATTAAAAAATTCCCCTCAGGTAGTGGGTGGGGTATGACCCCGGGGCCTGAGCTATAATGCATTCAATTTGCCTAGTCACCCTGATCATAACTATACATGGTTTAGGGTGGGTATCTCGGTCACATTTTTTTATGCAGATTCATTTTAACTGTATTATACTAAAGAATGTCAATATTTAAATTAGAGTTATCTCTCTTTCCACAGGAGAACAGATTTTTTTTTTTAGAAAGCATATAATTAGAAACATGAATTGCCTGTGGCGGCCATGTTTGTTAATGGCTCCGGACGAAATGAGCAATCTTTATAGAGGACCTTCCATAGATGCTTCCTACCAAGTTTCATTTCATTTGGATCAGTAGTTTCAGAGGAGAAGATTTTTAAAAATAGGCCAATCAGAAACAAGAGTCAAGAATCACCTGTGGCAGCCATGTTTGTTAATGGATCGGGACGAAATGAGCAATCATTATAGAGGACCTTCCATAGCTGCTTCCTACCTAGATTGGCTCCATTTGGCAGAGGGGTTTCAGAGGAGAAGATCAAAATGTGAAAAGTTAACGGACGACGGACGCCAAGTGATGACAAAAGCTCACTTTGCCTTCGGCAAGGTGAGCTAAAAAAACAATTATTAAAACAGATCCTTGTAGCTATTACCATATTCACCATGCCACGATATAGCTAAAATATTGCTAAGGTTGGCATCAAACACCAATCAATCAACCATTTTTAAGATATGAGGTTGTTCAAAAGGGACCAATTGTTTTAGGTAAAGTCTGCTTTCAATGCATTTTTTCTCAAAATACCATATGTAATTCCTTGTTGCACTTAATTTACAAACAGATTTTTACAAAGTGATGACTTTTGCTGGACAAACATTATGACAAATACCTTGACTCTGTCTGTATGATCTTTAAATATCTTTGCCCAGGCATCTACCATCTTCCTCTCAATGTCACGGAGATAATAGGTAACTTTCACATCTTCTTGACCTCCTATGTCTACACTTCCAATTTTTTGTCGAGTTTCATCAATCTCCACTTTATCTTTTGCTGATTCGGCCATCTTTTAACATCAACTGAAAATTTTAGCAATACACTTAAAAATAAATTGAATTTTAACAAGGATTCCTACTATATAAATCCTTGATTTTAACATTCAAGATCGTACACTGATCATTTCCTACTATGGTTAGGGATAGAGTTAACAACATTTCAGCTATATCCTGGCAGTCAGTTTATTGTTGGAGGAAACCGGAGTACCCATGGAAAAACAGACAAGTCACTGACATATTAGATAACATAATGTTGCATCAAGTGCACCCTGCCATGAGTGGGATTCAAACTCACAACTTTAGTGGTGATAGGCACTGATTGCTACTGATTATTACTAACAGAGGTGTACGAGTGTATCGGAAAGTGGGGTTAAGCTTTTTGAGGGTAAATTGAAATTGGGGGGGGGGGGAGCTTTAGTATTGGACTGGAAAGTGGGAGAGGCAAGCTGCAGTAGGAAACAGGGAAAGTGGGGGACAAGCTTTCAAAACTCAAGCAAAAAAGGGGCATTAGGCATAAAAAATACTGTTTTAACAATTAATTAATTTCTAAATTAGGGATTCCATGCTAAAAAATCAGCTCTTTTTAAATTGTGGTCAAAACAAATTGGGTAGCTTTCCCCCACCCTACTCCACTTTTGAAAGAAGAGGGGCATATGTGCCACCCTTGCCCCCTCCTCATTCATCATAGTTTATGCTACTCTATGGATCCCCAGGGCTTTGACCCCATATCACCTTGGATTTTTATTTGTACAAGGTTAAATGTCCACTTAACATGGAAACTTCAGGTCAAATAAAATTACATTTTCCCTTCTGGTTCTTGAGAATACTGTCTTCCCCCATCCCTTCCCATTTCTTCCATTGCAGACTATTTAAAATTTTGGACACCAAAGATCCTGAGGTCTTGACAAGTGCAAACTTGAATACATGTATGTTTATTAAAATGATGATTTACCTGTCATATATACTTCCATTACCATTACAGATTCTTAAGATTTTTTGTATCTAATTTTTGACAATGTATCCCACAGTGCATACTAAACTTTGGACCCCAATGCTCTGCTCCATTAAACAGTGGGAACTTAATTTGCACATACCGAAATCTACATATCCCAATGATGCTGCATACCAAATTCCATTAGCTGCTTCTTTTTTTAAGAAGATGTACATGTACTTATTTTCCCCCTTTTAAGCCCTATAATAGACTATCGGAACGGATAATCTCATTTGAGCAAATCTTGTTTTTCGTACTTTTAATAATTATGCTCTTATATCGACTTCTCTTTGTATTCTAGTCATGTTCACCTTGACTGAACTTTCATTAATAAAACATTTGTATTTTGTATTGTATCTGAATCTCTCCTCCCCATGTATCTATGCAAAGCTTGGTTTTACAGCATTTTCGCAGAAGAATATTAAAAAATGAAAGGTTGTACAGACAACGGACGCATTTGTGGTGACAATAGTTCAAATGGGAGGTCCGCAATGTTACAGATGAAGTATATTCTGACTACGGGCACTAGACACTATATCAAATATCAATATCAATTCTATCAAGTTAATGATAAGCTCCTCGCCAGCAGCGTCTTTGTAAATTTTGTCCCTCATCGGTTGAAGATGAAAAAACATTTTTATATTACATTGCCCTAAATACCAGAATATCAGAAATAGTTACAATACATTGTTCCAAAGTATTAGAACTGATGATGATCTTATCAGACAGATTCTTGACCCTAAGGATCTATTCAAAACAAAACAAATTTGCAAATATTTAAAAGAAGTAAACAATATACGTAATGCATATTTCACAGGAATTCGGCGTTTGAGTTTGGTGGGGGTACCAAGTGCTATCGACGGGAAGAACGTGTTCTTTCCGTTGGTGGTGGTGCTTCCCATTGACCCTAGACGTCGGGTTCCTGTGAATAATTTAGACGTTGCGTACGTTGTTGGTGACACATCTAACTGGGCATACGATGATAATAAAAATTTGAATGTTGACGGTAAAGACATTTTACATTTGAAATTATGACACACAAACCTTTTAAATAATTCGTAGATATAAGAAAAATTATATAAGTAATTCTACATGTACCAACAGAACAATTCATTCCTTTATATTCATATCGGTTTTATTGTTTATGTTGAAGAAAAGGTAAGAAAATATGCGTTTAAGGTATACGACGATTCCGTGATAAGACGTTCTCCTGACTTGGAGGAAGAATTCGTACCACCGATCACGTGACTTCATAAAAAATCTAGGCATTTTTAGCAGTAGACACTGCAGGTAGAAATGGATCGAGGAAAACGATCTCAAAAGTCATCCAGCAAATATTGGTGCGTGGTTCCGGGGTGTACATCTGACAGCAGGAAGAAACCCAATCTGGAAAAATATGTAACATTTATCCCATTTCCGACAAAGTTGAAAGACCACAGGCCATTTTGAACTACAGATGCCTAGATTTTAGTCACGTGGTGATGGAAGTCACATGACGGTATTATCTGAATACCAGTATCCCGGAACCGACGTAATACGGTAAAGACAAATATTTTCCCCACACGAGAATAAAAGACGTAGAAAAAATATATTTCTGATAAAACAGCTTGCCAAACACTTAATTCTGTCTCAAGGATGGTTAATTAAACGAACTGTACAAAATGAACCATTTTCCGGTGGGAGAAAGGAGAAGAGGGGTGGAAGAAAGGAGGAGATAGGTGGGAGAAAGGAGAAGACTACCCCCTGTCCTCCCCTTCAATATTGATACAGTGTCTAGTGCCAATGATTCTGACACTGTCATTGTCACAGGTGCTTGTGGACAGGTCACAGCACCCCCCCTTTTTTCATGTTTTTTTTTTTCAATTCCATGGCTTAGAAATATGTAAAACAGCAATAATATGTCGTTTTCTGATTGTATAAGTCGACTGATAGATGTCAGTCGACTGATGCAATCAGAAAACGACATCTCCATATACATATCAGTCGACTTATACAATCAGAAAACGACATATTATTGCTGTTTTACATATTTCTAAGCCATGGAATTGAAGAAAAAAAAAAAAAAAAAAAACATGAAAAAAGGGGGGGGTGCTGTGACCTGTCCACAAGCACCTGTGGTCATGGTCACCCAATACAAAATTAAAAGTTTATTTATTTCCTCAATTAGAAAACATTACGGACAGTCTTGTCTCTTGAAACTGAAAGCACTGGTAAATCTATTTATAGCGAATGTACTACCGATAGTATTGATATATCTTCATCTCGTTCATATTAAATTAACCTACCTGCTTGTTTTCACCAGAAACGATTTCAGCTCAGTTCTATTTTTAAATATGACTTTCCTCAGTATTTATATTGTATTATCTCCCTTGGTCCGCATCTTGATGGTGCAAGACCCTGCAAGACCCTGCAACATTTTTTTTAGCGTGGTTTATTAAAACTAGGTCCAGTGTTGGTGATTACAAAATATATTGTACTTTTACATAAACTAAATTAAAGTCACGCTTTTTCATAATTACGATTTACCAGGGGATTTACCTATAAACTGTTCAAATGGTTTTCCCCACCAAATAGAAATGTCACGTTTGGTTTCATTCTATTTTTAAATATTACTTTTCCACAGTTTTAGTTCTTATTATCTCCCTTAGTTCACATAAACTGTGATCTGAAAGAATCATTTTTACCACTTTTACAAATCGCAATGAAAATTAACATGTGTTCAAATACCGGTGTCGTATAGTAAACATTCCGCATAGCAAACCTTCCCCCGGGATGTTTACTCAGGCGCGGATCCAGCCATTTTGAAAAGGGGGGGGTTCCAATTTTCCTGGCGCTATATAGACTGACATTTTCAGTCCAAATTTTGCATAGTAGGTACCGCAGAGTCACAGTTTCAGAGTTGGAAACGGGATTACACACCATCATCGTGTCTCAAATGGTTTAAGAAACACAAGAAACGAGCACCTTTGTTAATACTTGGTTTACCAATTAGACTTGGAAATATAAAACAGAATCAACAAATTACCAGAAACGCAAGTTCCTGTATGACAGCAGCTTTGATATTACTTCTTGCTTCATGGGTCTTAAACAAATAAATGCAAAAATAACATTCATAATTTTGACCTGCATACTGCAGTTTCTGTTAACCTCACCAGTATTGGAAGAACCCAAACATTTGGAAGACCATGTCGAAATGCGAAAAATATTGAAAGCAAAATTGCACCAACAAGTCCAAATCCAATTAGAACAAATGATTGTCCATCACATTTGTGATGTCATACTATTTACGTAACTTTTTAGTAGAATTTGCTGATCAGAACTATTAACCATATTACTCAATGATGAAATGCTTACCCTTCTGGAGCACCTGATTTCACTTCCACATCCGGATATTTGTGTTGTTCTGACATTTGGATTGCCAGACTGAAACTTTGTCCTCGATATCTGATTTCGATATACGATCCAGTAACCTTCTATACTATTAATTGAGCTAGGAACTCAATCTCTTGGTTGAGACCAACAGGCTACATGTTCCTACAATCGATGAAACATGACTGTTTGCCNCCATACTCAGCAAAGTTATACAACAGCATCTAAAGCCTTGCTCCTTGTCTGGACTTTTTTCAAGTGCTAATAAAGAGCGCTTTTAGTCATTTTGAGGAAATTTCTATTTTAGTAAAGGTGGGCATCTTGAAAGTGGACCACATAGAGGAACATTCTAGACAAAGTTTGGATCAGATTGGCCCTGTGGCTTCTGATGAGAAAATTTATACCAGTTTTGACAATTTATGCCTAATTTAATCCGACTAAATCAACAAAAGTCCAAGTTGACACAATTACCGTAATATATATTTGAACAGCTCATGATTTTATTAACATGCATCTAAAGTTCTTATCTGAGCCACATC
>MJUT01034832.1:86302-99790 GCA_002080005.1 Gigantidas platifrons
AATGTTTACTATATAGTAAACATTCCCCTCGGAATATTTGCTATATAGTAAACCTTCCCCCCGGATACTTACTATATATAATTTACTATATAGCAAACATTCCCTCATCCATAGGCAATCATCCCCCTGGATATTTTGCTATATAGTAAATGTTCCCCCTTAATCCGGATAATTACTATTGATTCGGAATTTAGCACCTTAATCGTGTTAATTTTAATTGCTATATACCATTAATTATATCCGGTTATGATTAAAAGGTAAAAAAAAAAAATGTACGGAGCCATTTTGCAGTATTTGAGTAGGTAGGAAGGTTTACTATGCGGAATAAATACTATATAGTAAATCTTCCGGGGGTTAATCTACTATGGGGGAAGGTTTACCGTGTATGACACCGGTACAGAGTGAACAACGAAATATATTTGGACCCCATGGGGAAGGCCTACATTATTGAGCAATGAACCAATTATAGGGAGGGGTCACAAACTATGCCAACTGAACTAGTAACCCTTTCCCCCGGTTATATCATGGCAGTAAGGAGGAGATCTATAAAAGTACCCTTTAAAAAATCACTCGCCTGTCAAAAAAAGTGAAAAATGTTGACAAACTTCATCACATAAATATTTGTATCGAGTACACCTCACAATTGGCGGTAATCGGACACACAACTGTGCATAGTCATTATAGACAATGATTACATGGGTAGATAATAGATTGTCTCAAAATAGCTTACAAACTATTCTTTTTTTACTATCTTCATATGACATATTACTATTAGTTGTTGTTGACATATACAATTTTCTCCACATTTTTATTTTATTCTCTAACGCCGCCACCCTTTTCTCCACCTCCACTTTCCATATATCCTGCCCTCACATAAACCACAATGGATTGAAACAAAGAGCGGAGGCATTGCATTCCCGCAAATTTGAAAATATATAAATTTACCTTTTCGCAAGTTATCATATGGACGCTTGCGAAAATTAAATCATATTCCTTTTGCTCAAATTACCTGTAATTTCAACTTCAATAAATATTTGTTTTCATAGTTTTAGCTTGGTTTGAAATTTCATGGATGGATTTTTAATTTTGACAGAGCTTTTAAATTTATTGAGTGCATGCTTTGTTTTATGTTTGTATATGTATATTCCGACGCATTGTTTTTGCGCCAATTGGTATTTCATTTGCGTAAAAAAAAAAAAAAAAATAAAAAAATAAAAAAATTCATTTGCGCCACAAACCATATATTTCATTTGCGCCATAAATAAAACATTACATTTGCGCCAATAATACAGGTAAAAGTAATATTTGCTATACTATTCCAGTGATTGGGATTAAAAAAAATTCAATGGGACTATGGCCCCCTTTCCTTCCTTGTCAATGGGACATTTTTGATATGAATGGGCAATAATGACAGGACTATGCGCCAAAATCCAGTGTGAAAAATAATGTAGAATAAAAACATTTAACAAACTTTAATACATGGGTGGAGGAGATATATAAACTATCTGACAACTCACACCCTTCTGTTTGAATAAATATGATGAAGGACATACGAGCTTGAACTTAACACTTTTTTTAAATTCTTGGCTTAAACTTTGATCTGGACAAAAATATCCATCTGATATGCATGATAAACACTGTGCAATGCATGAAAATTCCCATTTCCCGTTTCCCGGGGAAAGTAAAAAAAAACACGGGAAAGTGACATGCTGATCGGTATCCGATACTTCCCGCCGGGGAAGTGTTACAAGTCCGTTGTTGCTCGCTATTGTACTTTGCGGTTATCATATATATTAGTTTTTGAAACTGGTTTACGATTTATTTAAGCCTGAATTCCGTATGTAAAGGTATAAAATTGTATGTACACAAGGTACCAGATATCGATGTTGAACTTTCACATATCATTTTGAAATAAAAACTAAATTATAAATTAGATAGAGTGATTGGGATTAAATTTTTTTCAATGGGACTATGTCCGTGCAGTCTTGACAGAACGGTTCGGCTGTATGTACGTCTGACTTCATTAGAAAACGAATGCGCGCGTGTGACGCAGAGTTTTTATGCGCCATTTCGTCGGGTAATGCGACTATGGCGCGGGGCGCGTGGTAATCCCAATCACTGTCAGTATTCAGATTATTTACTGGTATTAATCTCTTCCGTTCGTCAGTTGCTTTTCTAACTCTTATTCTCAATTGTTGCAATTCTGTTTTCTGAGGGTATATATACACTATAGTCGTGTTCATTAAGGGTTTTTACAATAGTTTTGCTGTTCGCATCTGCTGTGATTCTGGCTTTGCAGCTTTTCCATTCTTTAAAACATTTGACCATCTGTATATGTGATCGTCGAAAATAACGACTGTTTACCACTGTTTGTCTCGGATTGAATTATGTTCATTTTGTCACCTCGACTATGTGAACACTATATTTTTACACGATTTACACTTTTGGATAAAAAAGTGAAAATGAACTCACTTAAAGACAATTTACCTTGCCTTGAAACTTTAATCTACATTTACGTAAATGTTACCTTGAATATGGCGCAAATTATTTTCAATTTTTTTTGTCGTAAATGATTTGATTTGATTTATTGTGTTTAACGCCATTTTCAGAAATATTTCAGCTATATCATGGCGGGCGACAAGTTTTAGTGGTGGAAGAAGCCGGTGTACCCGGAGAGAACCACTGACCACGGGCAAGCAACTGGTAAACTTTAAATTTATCACTTGCGACTTCGAGTCGAGTGCACCCTTTTTGCAATTTAGAAAGCCGGGCGCGAACCCACGCCGTATTGGTGATAGGCTTGTATGAGTAGTTATGTAATCCTACTATACCGAACTCATTGAGCCACCCGGCCGTCCCCGTCATGAATGGTCCCTTCATTAAACAACAATTAATCAACCATTTTATAGAGCCGGGGGATTCCATTTGTTTACTTTGTTTTTTTTTTAATTCATGCGCATTACATAACAATACTATTTATACTTTAATTGTGAAAAGAAAGTTTAAATACCAATACCAACAAAACGAACAATTGTAACAGTGTGTTCTTTCCAGAGGACAAGTTACACTAGTGTATAATTTTCAGAAGAATTATTGCACTTATGTTATTTTTTCCATGCTAACCCGAACCCTAACCGGAAATTCTACACGCCAGAATAAAAGTACGCTTACACAACCACTCCTCAGTTAAATTGAACACACTGAACACAAAAATCACCATGATATATGACGCTGGAAATCCAGGTATTGGCTTCGTATAGGCACAAGCATGTGGCGGGTTTAAACCGGTTACTGTGATGCCAATCCTCCTCTCTTGATAACTGGTTACTGTGATGCCAATCCTCCTCTCTTGATAACCGGTTACTGTGATGCCAATCCTCCTCTCTTGATAACTGGATCTTCATCGGCAATACATGTATAAACAAATGATAAAAAAAACCTGCACAGATTCGGTTCTACTCAATGAAGACCACATACTATCACAAAAATGATTGACAACATAAACATGGACGACAGTACAATAGTAGGGACAATGATTGACAACATAAACATGGACAGTACAATAGTAGGGACAATGATTGACAACATAAACATGGAGAGTACAATAGTAGGGACAATGAATGACAACATAAACATGGACAGTACAATAGTAGGGACAATGAATGCTTTGTGTATTGGCAACAAAGATGCAATTACACAGAATACACCAGAAAAAAATTATGATAAAAACGCCTTCGTATTCACAGTGTAAAAAAACGATGCGGAATATATATTCCGGCTAACAAAATCACCCCCCCCCCCCCCACTTCTTCTTCCCGTCTTGCCCAATTTTTGTCTGCATTAAAGACTTAAAAGTTGTTTAATTAAATGGAGTGACTTAGTTACTTCCTGATCACGATATAGTACCATCCAGTTAACTCCATACGTGTAGTAAGACACATGGAACCTTAGAACTATTAAATTAATGTATAATAATCAATGTATGCAATTTGTTTGCCCCTATTGTGGGCCCATTGATTGGAATAATAAATATTCTTATTCTTATTCTTATGTATATTCAATTATTCGCTCACACCAGACACAGAGAAGACTTTATGTATATATATAATATATATTATTGTTATATATGTATCTATTTTAAGTAGAACATCAAGTAATGTAAGAATTTTTTTTATTAAGACACTAGATATTTTTGGACATCTAATATTTTATACGGATATTGCCAATAAGTTTTTATACTTATCCCTTTTTTTTCGGGAAAAGGGAGATAATAAGACATACTTCCGTTGGTGATGAAAAATGACCTCAAGAATATTTTTTAGACGTTCAGCGGTATGCAAACTTTTAATATGCCTATGTAGTAGAAACTAAAACAGCCAAGCAAAACCGAATTATTCATTGTTTGAAAATTTACCATTGAAATATCCTGAATAATTCATAATGACAATTTCAATCAAATGTAATAATTAGAAAAAATAAAAAATCTACAAATTACAATCTACAAAACATGAAATTACTCTTGTTATGTGTTTGAAACATTAAAAAGATTTTAATAGCAGGTGCGACCTGAGAAGCGAGAGATATGTAGCATAGTCATAGCCTCATAAAACTTTCATTCAGATCAAAATACATGATTGATTGATTGATGTTTAACGTCCAGCAAGCAATTTTTCAGCTATATTCAGGACGAGAATAATTTTAATGCAACGGGACTCGAGAAAAGGAAATGTGATGGGTAGGGACGGATAATTTTGCCAGTGCAACAGGTCTCCTATGGACCACTCATCATGAGCATAATGCTCATCATGAGCTGTTACACTGGGTTCTTTAACGTGCAAAGAGGGTGGCAATCTCTCAACACGGGACCTCTGTTTTATTTACGTCTCATCCGAAGGACGGATTGGTTGTCAATTTATACATCCCGCACAACTGACGGAAGCCCCTTCAAACCGAAGAAGCTCTCTGTCCCATTTCTATACCCCGGGGTTCATACATGTGATAGAGTTGCTATGTTACAACTGGAGATTTGCAAATTTTTGGCTGGAGATTTGGTCTCATAACTGGAGATTTTTTATCGACGTATTTGATGCGTGTTTTTATTGGTTTATTGATGTTTTCCTTTTGTTTGTTTCAGTATTGAACCAACTGCATCCCACTTCAATATGTATTGTTTACATTTCTGTCTTAAGTAGTGTTTCATATGATGAATGAAGGATAAAAACTTTATTTATAATTTATTCATAATCATAAGGTTATAACAAAGCAATAACAATGAAGGCAGAATGTTCTGAACAATAAAGTCATAGATCACTAAGTCACTATTCATCACATGTAGTCACAGAATTTACCCTTAAAAAGTCACAGATATCATCACAGCAAGTGAAAGTCACAAATACTTTGATCAGCTTTGGTCCCAAACAAGCCATAACAACTCAATCCGAGATGAATTCATTGCTTGTTTGATCGAAATAAGAAGTTTTCTCGGCATCAAAGGTTGATCGACTCGTGTCTGCACAACGTTTATTTTGTCACTTTATAACTATTTTTAATTGCCGCTATCCCACTTCTAATCATCTAAGCATGTGTCACAAACACACTTCCTTATACCCAATTAACTGTCAATCAGTGGATAATTGTTGTATAATCATCAACACCTTAATTAATCACCATCATGTCACGGTTTACCTGTAAAGGTGTCGAACAGATCGATAACCGGATATCATTCATATCTCTTGGTGTTTTTCGTCAGTGCGGGGGTTCCAATGGGGAATTTCCAGAAATATTGATCGCAAAATGTACATTGTGGGGCAAGATTTTTTTGTACTTGATTTTTTTCACGGGCGGAAGATTTTGAAAGTTTACGGGAGAGACGGAAGGGACCCTCAAAATCGGGAGAATAATGCTCCCGCCGGAAGGTTCACATGTATGGGGGTTCCCGCGGGGTTGACCCCTTTGAGAGGACTAGTGCCTCTAGGACGGAGAAACCTGGTGCCTATTCTACCCCCGGCACACCCTCTGGGAGGGGGTTAGATCAAAATACAATGTCTATATAGACATTGTATTTTGATCTATAGACACAGATCAAAATACAATGTCTATATGTTATAACCATATAAAGAACATGTTACTATTTTTTGTTTTCGGCACTTCTTTCAGACATGTAAATGAATCCGTGTTCAATCACTGTCTTGTGCAGCAGAGAAGCTCTACAGTTTTGGCACTCTGAAAGCTGACTTGCCAAATAGGCCTAACTCTACAATAAGACATCTGTCGGAACAGGACACGCCATCATACCCTGCGTTTATATTTTGCATGAAGTATTGGTTTCTACTACATCCCTTTCCACCTTTTAAGTAACAAAATCTACCTTTTCTCTTGCAAGTCCTGGGCTTGCTCGCCATTTTGAATCAAGTGCACCGCTATTGCATCATTTCGGAAAAGAGTGATATTTCCCATGTTATAAGGAACTGTCAAACTATATAAGATGTTGCCTCAGACGTGTCTTATTTATATTATTATACTTCATGTAAATTTCGTGTCTTCTCATTGGTTAAGGAGCATGTGCCAATTTAGTCTATCACATGGCAGAGGGTGATAATTTAGTCTATCACATGGCTTCTTTATATAGTATACAGGACAAGAGAAAGCTTTGTTGGTTCAATGTTCCTATTAAAGTGTGTTCCTGTATACTGTTGCCTCATGTGTAATAAGATAAAGTTCATGACAATATGTTGGTCTAGAGTAGTAGTACAAAAGAGAGTTTATCTTGTCAAAAATATCAAACTGGACTGAGGCATGGCATAGCTGACAAAATTGCTCACTTTTCATTTAAGAACACCCATCTTATAAAACATATGTACCAAAATGGCAGAAAAATATTAACAAACACAAAAAAATGTATGTAATCTTATTTATTACACATCATCGATATCACAGTTTAACACATCTAAAGACAACAGCAATTGAAATTCAGGGCATCAAAATCATAAAAAAGAATGAACCCAGGAGAAAAGAACATTCAGTATAATAAAACAAATAACACATAGCTGAGAGGGTGATAGAGCAGATTGTTATACCTCAGTTGACAATGAATTTCTCGGAGTAACAATCTGCTCTACCACCCTCTCAGTTATGTATTGTTTATATAATATCATGCTTTCTTTTTTACTAGAAATTACAATAAGCATATTGGAAACATAGATTAAAGACAGCATGCAGCACAAATATTATATTAAAACCCAAGAAAAATAGCTCGCACAACATACATTTGTATAAATGTAGCAAAAGAAGTTGAAGTGTGTAAAAAATAGAAGAAAATACACCATGTTATGTTTTATTCTAATCATTTTTGTTAAAAATTACCATTGTTTGACTTCTTATTATCAGAGAAAAAACATATGGACAAAACCCTCTAAATGTGAATCTTCATTTTTTTTTAGCATGACCAAAATGGCAGATAAACTTCTGTTTATGGTTACGATGAAATTGTTGTCCATAGTATTCAACTCTTTTTTTTTTTTAAATCGTTGTTAAGTACAGCAAGAAAATGCCAGGCTGCATGTTGCTAAGGTGTGTCATTATGTTCTCAACCAAAACAATGTCCCCAGGTCTTGATTGACCGGCATTCTGTCTAGATTTGTGAGTTTAAAAGCGACTAATGGTTAGCTTGCTTGCCTCGAGTGTGCTAGATCATGGGTTTGAGTCCCAGTCAGATCAATTCATCGACTATATTATTTGTATTTACTGATTCTCCTCTGAGTATGCAGCATGAAGGAGTCAAAGTAAAAACTTGTTGGCTTGAAATCAGAATAATGTGTCAGATTGGAGCAACATGTCTACCCCCGGATTGTTGTTTCAGTGAGCTAAACAAATGTAGCTCTGTAGTTATAAAAATGCAACGTGTTGGTACAGTACAAATCAGACATCATCATTGTCTTATTACATGGTCTCCTCATGATACAGGTGAAAATTTACCCATTTGGCATTAAACAACAATCACTCATTCAACTTAAAAGCACATTTTTCTGGAATGATTCTTGGATGCTCTTAGAATTTATGTCCAGTGATCTTATCCTTCAATATACTTAAAATGCTTCTTTTTCTTCATATGATGACATCATTAATATAATGAGCAGTTAGTATTAGACATATATTCTGAGATTTTGTATGACATATGTAATTTTTGATAAGATCATGTTTTCTTTAGAATTATTAGATTAAAACATTTATTTTGATAATTATATTAAATTGCTTTTTTGTAATTGAATGCTTAATGAAAATGTAGATATCAAATTTGGTGCGTTTCTGGAATAGCCATCATCAGGTTCAAAACCAAAAGCTTGGAAAGTCAAATGATTTTGTGTTTGGGAGCAATAAATCAAAGGGTTTAAATAGGATATCCAAAATAAGCTTAAGGTCACCTATATGCCTGAGGGAGGAAAACCCTAGTTTTGATAATAATAAAATATTATCTTTGAACATTCTTATAAGATTTAAAGGAAATTGTGCCACCGAGCATGAAGAGGATAGGTGAGGAGGTGGGGTGGACACATATAATAGGAGTGGATGGTTATGTACAAGAATGTAAATATACTTCATTTCATGAATCATGACAGTTATTAATTTAATGCTTTATTGTTTTAGAGGGCTGCAAGATGTGTTAGAGTATACAGTAAAAAAGCTGACCTAAATGTGAGTTGAACATTCATTATTATATACACTTCAATGGAAGAATGTGTTCAAGTGTTTTAGAATTGAAGAAATTGATTTCTCCAACTTTAAAATAAGCCATTGATTTTGTCATCCTGTACATGTCTGTCTTTATTGCCTGATATTTGAATCGTCCCACTTCATCTGTCCAAAATTATCGACCTTTATTAAAAAAGAAGAGTTTCCAAATTATTTTTTTTTAACTCTGTAATCATTTATATTTAAGATGTGAAATAAGTTATGTAATTATATGTGTACTGAACAAGTAAATGATCTGCTTTGTTATGGATACATTAAAACATCAGGAAATGTACTAGTATGTACATCCTTCTTTTACTAAAGTATAGACTTGTGTCCATCTCACCTTTATTCAGTGAGAATGTTACCTGGTACTTTACATGATAATGACTGAAAGTGGTACCAAAATAAACATTCAAGTAGGTAATAAATCCATTATGATTGATGGTAGACAGAATTGTAATACAGTGAAATCTGTCTAAGCCGAACCCTTAAAAAAGCAGAATATTGAATAAAACTACATAAACTGAACACCTGTATATACTGAATACAAATAAAACTACATAAACAGAACACCTGTATATACTGAATACAAATAAAACTACATAAACAGAACACCTGTATATACTGAATACAAATAAAACTACATAAACAGAACACCTGTATATACTGAATACAAATAAAGCTACATAAACAGAACACCTGTATATATTGAATACAAATAAAACTACATAAATATAACACCTGTATATACTGAATACAAATAAAACTGCATAAACCGAACACCTGTATATATTGAATACAAATAAAACTACATAAACAGAACACCTGTATATATTGAATACAAATAAAACTGCATAAACAGAACACCTGTATATACTGAATACAAATAAAACTACATAAACCAAACACCTGTATATATTGAATACAAATAAAACTGCATAAACAGAACACCTGTATATACTGAATACAAAAATTGGTGCCAAGGAGGTTTGATGTAGACAGTTTTCACTGTACTGTCTTTGTTTTTATCAGGAGGTTTGATGTAGACAGTTTTCACTGTACTGTCTTTGTTTTTATCAGGATGTTGTAATAGTAAGTGCAGTAAGGACACCCATTGGTTCATTCCTCAGCTCTTTAGCAGAAGTTCCTGCTACTCGTCTTGGTTCTATTGCTATCAAGGAAGCTGTTAATAGAGCAGGTTTGTATTGAATTAAAGACAAGATATAACTTGTGAGAAAAAAATGTTTTTGTGTTTTAAATATGGATAATTTTTGAAATTTTCTATATTGCACCTAATGTTATTTGATTCTTTTACTATATAATGTCTGATCAAACCAAAGACTTTAAAATTGGTATTTGTTGCTTCTCTGCTAAGCACGCAGCATTAAGGAGAAAGAGCAAAGAATGGTTGGCCCGGAATCAGAATAATGTGTCCTAGTGGAGCGACATGTCTTCCTGCGAACTGTAGTTTCAGTGAGCTAACACTATAGAAATCCAATTCAGCATGTAAATAAAATTAAACTCTATAATATACCGTTAACTGAAGTATTGTGGGAGATCCTTCCCCAAATTGAGGACTGATAATATGTACCGAAGTAATCACATTTGTATTTTAATTTACAACAAAAAATAGGTCTACAATCATTTAGATCAATGCAATCATAATAAAAACTCATATCTACACAAAACCATAAACCCAAAGACAGCAATGGCAAGAATTAATTGAAAGGCACACAACAGATGGCATGATTGAACTGGATAATAGGATCCCTAACAGTAAGATTGTTGATTGTGATATTTATACATTTGTATTTTATTTTTAACCATCTGATACATTATAAGGGATTGTTACTTATGGTTGTAAACGTTTCTTTAGGAAATAGGTATTGTTTGTAAGATTAATATTATTTTACCCATAATTGATAGGTATAAAGCCAGAAGATGTTAATGAAGTTTATATGGGAAATGTGTGTACTGCATCAGAGGGCCAGGCACCATGTAGACAGGCTACACTTGGGGCAGGTAAGTTTACATGTATATGGTAAATGTGTGTACTGCATCAGAAGGCCAGGCACCATGTAGACAGGCTACACTTGGGGCAGGTAAGTTTATATGGTAAATGTGTGTACTGCATCAGAAGGCCAGGCACCATGTAGACAGGCTACACTTGGGGCAGGTAAGTTTATATGGTAAATGTGTGTACTGCATCAGAAGGCCAGGCACCATGTAGACAGGCTACACTTGGGGCAGGTAAGTTTATATGGGAAATGTGTGTACTGCATCAGAGGGCCAGGCACCATGTAGACAGACTACCGGTACACTTGGGGCAGGTAAGTTTATATGGTAAATGTGTGTACTGGATCAGACCAGGCACCATGTAGACACACTACACTTGGGACAGGTAAGTTTATATGGGAAATGTGTGTACTGCATCAGAAGGCCAAGCACCATGTAGACAGACTACACTTGGGGCAGGTAAGTTTATATAGGAAATGTGTGTACTGCATCAGAGGGTCAGTCACCATGTAGACAGACTACACTTGGGGCAGGTAAGTTTATATGGGAAATGTGTGTACTGGATCAGAAGGCCAGGCACCATGTAGACAGACTACACTTGGGGCAGGTAAGTTTATATGGTAAATGTGTGTACTGCATCAGAAGGCCAGGCACCATGTAGACAGGCTACACTTGGGGTAATATCTAACCAGATATGGTGCTGGATCACGAGTACATTTGTATCACTGTATTTAGTGGACTATTAGACACTCTAGAGACTTGCCCCCAATGCTGTTTTTATTATAACCCGCAAGGTGTTGTTCCTGGATAAAAATTGTGTCTTTCTATAATCCACTGGAATGAAGGATTGTCACTTAGAGTGCCATAGTTGAACTGTAGATGAAATCCTAAATTAATGATAATTAATCAGTTTTCATGATAATAAATTGTCTATTTGTGTCCTAGACATTAAATGTAATGATTGCAGGAGAAAACAATTTAAAATGTTAATATCTCCTGTAGTTAACAAAACCCTAAAAAAGACAGATATAAAATGTAGTGTGCATGACATGTTTCTGTAATAACCTTGATCAGGTATGCTCAAAGCCAAAATATTTGAAAACCAAATAATTTTAAAATGTTAGGGAGCAAGAAAGCCAAAGGGTCTAAACAGAATAACAAAAATCTGATAAGGTAATATATGGCTGAAGAAGGAGAACCTTAGTTTTAATAAACGATCGAACGTTAGTGAGATATCGTTTAATGCTAGCGCTCATGTAAACCGGAAGACACTGCTTTACACAACATGTGTCGCAACCTTCCGCCCAGACAAAACTATAGTCCATATAGAGTCAATTGTAAGAGGGCGAGTAACTTAAATATCAGAAAGAGCATGCATGCAACATTCATATGTTATAAATCCCCCTCAATATCGGGTGCTTGTATGCACGTTTGTTCATCTATCAGTATTTCTTTGTTGCAACGCGGATTTTGCGGATGGATATTTCAATATCTAAAATTGATATTGTGTTTGCAGCGCCCGCCCTTGTCCGAGTGACGCCCTGCCCTTTTTCTCTATTTGTAACAGCGACCTGCCCTTTGTGACTAATGTGGATGTCTTTTTCGTAAACACAAGTGCCCTTTTTATATGTGTTTTCATTTTTTGTCGCTTATATGTCGCCAGTTTGGTTCACGTTTCGAACAACTGTTTCATGTTAACATTGTAGCGCCCCCTATCTAATTTGAATATGTCAAAGTTAAATTTAGAACATTAACTAATGTAACGTATATCGATCAATTTTCTGATTAGATTTCACGGTAATTATAAAAATTTGAACTTTGAAATTCATATCATTCACAATGCCTTCCCGGAAAAGACGTTTGAAAGAAAGTGGCAAAGGAAAACAAAAGTTTGACATCGTATTTTTCAACTTCGTAAGTCTTTTTCAACATCGTAAGTCGATATAAAAAATGAGTTATACATTTGTACTTGAAACAAACCAAAATTAACAAAATCTAATATGCCATTTACATTATTTTATTATCAAACACAATACAACCACTTAAGTTTAATCTGAAATAAAAACCTGTCTACTTAAACTGAAACAAAGACAATATTTAGCAACAACCAGTTCTATACATTACCTGTAGTAATAACACACATGCGTAAAAAGACATCCATTACAATACAGATATTTTGAAAAACTTTACAACATTGGTATAAAAAAAATTTAAGATCAATTATATCAAATTTTGTTCTACTTTGGATTGAAGTTTATATTTTTCTAGACAGCAATCTTTATTTTTATAAGTAAATGAACCATAGATTAACCCATTAAATAGAACATTAACTGATTCAGATCCCCCTGACACTCCTAGAAAAAGACATAGTGATCACAAAGTGGGCTTTGATAACAATTGGAAGTTAAATCGACCATGGCTTGATTGTGTTGAAAATAGTATGAAGTGTTTCTTGTGTACCAGACACAATATGAAAAATGTATGGGCTACAACAGGATGTGTGTCACTTAGACTAGATAAAATTAAAGAGCACGAATCAAGTACTGACCATATTAACTTTGTAGCTATAGAAGCTCTACGCATTAAAGTGCCCTTTTTCAGCCAACGTTTACGCATAAAAGTGCCCTTTTCAGAAGTAGAACCCTGCCCTTTTGAAATCCTAGCTAGAACACTGGTTTACTATGTAAGAGACTTTGATTTTCGTACTGCGTCTGAAAATTGACATTTGAACAACAAAAAATG
>MJUT01034832.1:100539-113357 GCA_002080005.1 Gigantidas platifrons
TTTTCCAAGGTATAAAATTAAACCCACAAATGCACTATATTTCACTTTGACTGTCACATTGATTTGCTTGCCCCTTCAAAACAGATGTAGTGTCTGGTAAACAGTTGATGGGAAATAAAATAATAATGTAATAGAATGTAAAACTGGGTTGTTGCATGTTATAGTAGTAGCTCCTACACCAACTGTTCTTTCCATTTTTGGCACTATTCAATAATTATATTAGTAGTTCCCCCTATATGTGAATAACATATTGATGTCTCTGGAGTTTGCTCTCAATTTACTATTTCAAAGTTTGACATCTTTTTCTAGAAGTATACTGATATTTTTCGATTGTGCATAGCATACAAAAAATCTACATGCAAGCATGTTCGATCGTTTAACATCACCTTTGGTGCTTTCATTAATAATTACCGGTACATCATTTAGGAACTGTAAATTTCAATAATAAATATATTTAATAAACTATGTCAGTGGCGAAACACTGATTGCTGAGAGGAACATACCATTCATTCCTACTGTTTGTTTTCTCTTGCACATTCACAAAAGAGTCTGATCAATGCCAATAGTATTGCTGCCATTCCACAATGTACCAAATCATTTGATATTACCAAGATATAATCCTATCTTTATAGGTCTACCAATCACAACCCCGACGACGACCATCAACAAAGTATGTGCTTCAGGAATGAAGTCTATAATGTTAGCAGCTCAGTCATTGATGTGTGGACACCAGGTATGTACCATAATACAAATAAGTGAGTGAGTGATTGTATTTTATCGCCAACTCAACAATATTTCAGATATATCAAGGCGAGAACAAGTTAATTTTCAATGAGATGATGATGAGGTCCGCTTTGTTCTAGACCAACATGCTGAGTTGGGTTTTTATAGTGCTAGCTCACTGAAACAACAGTCAGCAGATGAACATGTCGCTCCACTTGGACACATTATTCTGATTCTACCACTCTTGAGGTGAGCACGCTAACCACTACACCACTGATGTGGTTTTATACAAATGATTATTTTATTTACATTGTAGTATTTCATTCTGCAGTATTACCTGTCAAAAGCAAATCTCCTTGGGACCAACTTTTGTGTTTGGAATAGACAGATTTTCAATTTATACAGGTTAAATTAACAAAACATTTACTACATTAGAACTTTATTTAAAGTTCAGTTTATGTAGGATTTTTTGTTTTATTTAAGGTTCGGTTTATACAAGTTTCACTTTATATAAATTAACAGTATATGATATACTGACAACACAGTCTGAAGGCTCTTGTCTATGTCATCTTGTTGGGCAATTTGAACAAGTTACATATATTTGTCCCTACAGATTGTGACATTTTTAACTTGCTATTACTTTTCCAGATTTAACTCAGTATGGAGCATTTTATTTTTTATCAAAATCTTTATAAATTAGCAAATTAATCCATTTCTGAAAGATGTAGACATTTTATACATTGTACATGTCTTTTCACTTCATTTTAATGTTTTCTGAAGATACATTTGCTATCAAAGCATCTATGATATATAGCAGTACAATTATTATTAGACTTTGAGTTGCAGCTATGTTTTTTGTATTTTATTCAGTGGTGTATCTAGGGTATGCGAGGTAGCACACATGCCCTGGGTGCCACTGAGAGGTTTTTATTAACGTTTTAGCATCTAATGTTTCCATATGGGAGTGTCCTAAAAATAATTTTTAAAATACATTTCTTGAAGTAATTTTGCTAAAACCTTGTACACATATAAACATGAATATTTGGAGAAACTATTATTATTATATTAAAAATGTAAAACACAATTTCAGTGCTTACCATAGGCGCTATTTTCCAAAGATATGCCCCTGATTTTATTGAACCCTCAGACAAATGTGTTCCCTATGCCTTGGAATCTATTATTAGTCTCACCTTGCTTTATCACTGGTGGTAAACTGATCATGGTAACTGCAGTTATGACGATCACAACATGGCGGAGGTAGAAATAGGTAAGATCGTTTTCTGCTAATTTCTCCATTCTAACGTGTTGTTGTCAAGAATTACTCAGCCGCAAGGTAGATCTGTACGATTTTGTTGTATGTGTGTGTTCTTGATACCATATATGGTCTCGTTACCAAGAAAATTGTCGTCGGAAATTTAAGAAAAATAATCGTAACTCCGTAAATTATTTTTTGTATGACAATCGTAACTGGATTTTGGAGTTACGATTATCTTCCTTAAATTTCCGACGGCTATTATCTTGGTAACGAGACCATATATGGTATCAAGAACACACACATACAACAAAATCGTACAGATCAACCTTGCGGCTGAGTAATTCTTGACAACAACACGCTAGAATGGAGAAATTAGCAGAAAACGATCTTACCTATTTCTACCTCTGCCATGTTGTGATCGTCCTAAATGCAGTTACCACGATCAGTTTAACGCCAGTGCTTATGGTGAATGAATTGTGAATGATTGTTGTACTCATTGGAGTCATTGATATTTTTATTCTCTACAAGGAAGTTATGGTAGCTGGTGGAATGGAGAGTATGTCTAATGTACCTTATTATATGACAAGAGGTCAGACACCTTATGGTAAAGTGGAGCTTAAGGTAATTATGATCATTTTATTGGGGGGAGGGTTGGGGGTGGTGGAATTGTTGTTTTACTGAGCAATTTTCCAGGTATATCATAGAGAGAACAGGTTACATTTCTATGAGATGATAATGATGTCCACTTTGTACTAGATCAACATGCTTAGTTGGACTTTATAATCCTAGCTCACAGAAACATGGGTAGACATGTCACTCCACTCAAACACATTATCTTGATTCTGAGCCAGCAAAGTTTTTGTTCTTACTCCTGAATGCTGCATGCTTAGTGGAGAAACAACAAATACCAATTTTATAGTCTTTGAATTGATTCAATCCGGTTTCGTACCCACAAACTAATTCAACGAGGGGAGTATGCTAACCATTTCACCACTGATCCTGTTTTAATTATATGCAATTTATTAGCCTTATGTGTATACAGTTACATTAAATCTATAGATTGGCAAGCTTTACATGAACAAATTGTATTCTAATATATGCACAAGTATGTTTAAGATATACAATAAAAAAGTGTTATTAGTTACAGGTGATTTTCTTGAAAAGTTTCCAAAATTTGAACCAACAAGAACAAAGACCACACATCACATGACTATTTATGACATTAAAGTATATTTCCTAGTGAACATTTTATGTTATTCAGGTTTTAAACAAATAACATTTTGTGTGACATATCCTAAATATTGAAATTCATATTTTGAAGTGAAGTGTACTTTATATAGATTTTATGTACAGTGTAATTATGTAAAAGAAGTTTGATCTAAACTTTAATAATATATATTGTTATTATTTAGGATGGAATTGTATTAGATGGGTTGACAGATGCTTATGACCACATACATATGGTAAGTACTTAGGTGTCCATTTATCAAACTGACAAAACAACATTTTGTCCTATTATCAATACCAAAGGGACATTTTGTCAAGAAAATTCAATAGATTTTCAAATTCATTTCTCATTTTGATTGAAAATACATGTTTTATATTTAATTGGACAAATCTTGTTGAACAAAATGATGTTTCTTCCTAATGTCAAACTCTCACCTACAATATTATATTTGATAGTATTCACTTCATAATGTCAAACTCTCACCTACAATATTATATTTGATAGTATTAATTTTTTTAACTCTCACCTACAATATTATATTTGATAGTATTCATTTTTTTTAACCCTCACCTACAATATTATATTTGATAGTATTCATTTTTTTTCAAAATCATATTGTACATCATTATTAATCAAATCCATCGAATTATATTAAAAAAATAAAAATAGTAAATTTAACAAAGACAAATATAGATGTAAAGTGAAAATGACATAAAATCCAAAATCAGGTGAAAATAAAAAGTAACAAACAGCATTCTTATTGTTATGTCATAAGATCAGTTGAAGGGTGTTCCAAAACCATAACGTTTTCATTTTAGAATTTTTATGCAGAGGTCAAGGTCAAGATGTGATAGAAGCAGAAGTTTTTAAAAGATTTTGATCTGAAAATGAAAGCCATCTTAAATAATATTGAGTCGGATCTATTTAGCTAAAGTAAAATCTTGAATAAAGTTAACATTGACAATATAATTCAAAGACAAAAGACCAAAATTTGCCAGAAGTTGCACTGTTAACCAATGAAGGAAAAAATGATTATGATCTTTGGCTATATTTCTGTATCACTAATGACATAAACTTCAGCTTGTTGAAGTAAGTCAGTAAGAAGTAGAAATACCTTTCCCTTTATTATTATATTGGAATTGATATTTTATTAAAAATTTCATATCTCACAAAATTTTCAAATGTTAACTATTAACTTGTGTTAGAATAATCCCAAACAATAGGTTAAGCTGTTTTTTAGAAAGTTTTATACAGATATGGGGTCTTATTGATATTTTGTAGGGAGTATGTGCCGAGAACACGGCCAAGAAATATAACATATCTAGAGAAGAGCAAGATGAATATGCTGTTAGAAGTTATAAACTAAGTCAACAAGCAGCTGAGAGTGGACTTTTCAAAAAAGAAATTATACCAGTGGAAATAAAGAAGAAAAAAGGTACATATCATAGAGGCAGTTATCAAAGCAGTCATTTTGATATATTGTCATTCAAAAGGAAGAAATGGGACACATCATGAAAAGAAAAAGAAAAGTTCATTGAAGATATGTTTTGTTGGTTGCAAATATATCGTTTAGGCACAAACTGATTTTTTTTCAAGACGCTAATTACAATTGATAGTAAAATACTATCCCTCCCTAAACCGTATCGTTGGTGTAATGGTTAGTGTCCTTGTCTTGAGTACGGTAGATTGTGTGTCCATCGTTGGTGTAATGGTTAGTGTCCTTGTCTTGAGTACGGTAGATCGTGTGACCAAGCCCTGGTCATATCAAGGCAAAGACTGTAAAATTGGTATTTGCTGCTTCTCTGACTTAAACATGCAACATTAAGGTGTAGGAGCAAAGACTGGTTGGCTGGGAATCGGGGAAAATGTGTTCAAGTAGAGCGACGTGTCTTTTCAAGGACTGTTGTTTCAGTGAGCTAGCACTATAAAAATTCAACTAAGCATGTTGGTCTAATGCAAAGCGGACATCATTATTATCTCATTGAAATATAACTTGTTCTCTCTATGATATGGCTGAAAAACTGCTCACTTGGCATTAAACAACAATCACTCATTCACTCTTTTCCTTCCTCAAGGTAATTTTTTTTGTGTATGTTTTTTCTCTCAATAATTCAGGTGTTTACAACAGTTAATAGTGAAATGCCTAAATAAGACACCACAAAATACTTATCGAAACTGTCATGTCATGTCTATCTTGTATGTTATATAAACTCGTACAAATAATTTTATGTTTTTTCACTAGTAGAATATAAAATTAAATGGATCAATTTTAACTAAATTGATATGATTTCTATTTTAGGAGATCCTGTCACAGTAACAGAGGATGAAGAATACAAAAAAGTCAATTTTGAAAAATTCAAAACATTGAAGACAGTTTTTCAAAAAGATGGTATTTATCTTTGTTATAAAATAGTGAAGTAGTCTAGTGATTAAATGGTAGATTATCTATATAAATCTCTATCATTTATAAACTGAGAAATAGGTTCCTTGTCAGCTCAAGATGAGGCATGCTTCAATTGTACCAGTAATGAGCAATTTGACTAGTTACTTTTGTACAATGACAGTTTTCTCCAAGAATAATATTCGCCACCACTAATAAATGCTTGTCCTGTATAAACTTAGACCCAAGAAAGTTTGACTGTAATTACATCCATTTCTAGTTGTTAAAAAGAAAAGAATGGTGTTAAGGCCATGCAAAATTAATTACTTGGTTCTCGGACCCTTTTTTGTCAAAATTGATGAGGGAGGGCGGCATTTTTTTTTTATCCTTTTACTGCTATAAAAAGTTATGAGGGAGGCATTTCTTCTTTTTTTTTTTTTTTTAAATATGGCAATGTATAAATCTTTTCATTACTTTATTGAAAATTTCAATTTTATTTCTTCCGATGGTGGCAGAAACATCACAAGTGGTTAATTTTTATGGAAACGTCCAATCCGCTGGTCCCAACGTACCATTTTTTATCTCCGTAAACAATTCCAATAAGGTACAAGCTTCGGAGAAGCCCCTATTATGTTCCCTGGTAAAACTGGCAAACATTTGTGCCGAATTTGCACAGAAACGATTGACATTTTGTCTAAATGTCAAACGGAAACACGTTTTTTATTTATACATTGTCATAACGATGCTTTAAATCTCATTTAAGCATGATGCGTTTTAAAGCGTTTCACCGACCACGCGATATAAGAGAAAAACGGATGCGGTTGTTTTTTCCGTACGGACAGNGCTACCGCATTAAACATTTTTTTTTTACTATTTTTGCAAAAAAATCGGCAATGCGGCGACGAATTTCCACATGCGGGCGGGCCTGAGAACCAAAAGATTAACTTTTTATGGCCTAAAAGGAACAAAGTGAGGTTGTGTACTTGCCATTACTTTTAAGACAAGTTGTTTAATCAAAATGTTTAGCTTAATTGATTTAAATTAACATATCAGAATAGAAATAACTTATGGAAACTATTATTAAAGTTTTACAATGGACATGCATTGTTTAGAATAAAGAATTTGGATGTTCAGGTGGCCACTAACGCAAGGTGACTTTAAGGCAGGTTTGACTGTATGTGACAAAAATCCATACGAATCTCAGGTAAACATTTTTATTTAATTTTTATTTACCTGTTAAAAATAACTTGTGTTTATTTACTAGGAACTGTAACTGTTAATAATAACTTGTGTTTATTTACCAGGAACTGTAACTGCAGCTAATGCTAGTACATTAAATGATGGTGCTGCTGCCTTAGTGTTGATGACAGCTGATGCAGCTAAGAGATTAAATGTCACACCTCTAGCAAGAATTGTGGGTAAGGTTTAATGGTTTTGTTGACATCTCATTTTCATTTGTGTTTGCACAATCACTCAAGATTTATAGGAAGTGATGCTGCCATGTGTATGTTTGAAATTATGATAAAAGTTTTTTTTTTTTCAGAAATGGATATTGTCACCTAAATATTACATTCGGGAGCAGGACAATAGCCCCCCCCTAGGACAATTGCCCTCCACAAATTTTTTTCAGTTTTATTTTGGTGGCTTTATATTGTTTTACACTCTTTGGTTCGACTGGTTGTCTATTTTCCCTGTTTCTGTTTTTAATTCTATGTGATAAGTTTCTTATTGGTATAGTATTCAGATACACCATACTCCATATAATCTGTTGATTGAGTGTAGTTGTGATGATTTTCTGTTTTGTCATTGTATTAGATATAGATTCTCTAGGGAGAGTGGTAATTACTGTACATAGAATCTGTTGATTGGGTGTAGTTGTGATGATTTTCTGTTTTGTCATTGTATCAGATATAGATTCTCTAGGTAGAGTGGTAATTACTGTACACTAAATTGGATTTTGATTGATAAAAAAGAGAAGAATTCTTTATTTATATTTATTATGTTTATCCTCTCAAATTCTATATTACAACAAACAAAACAATATAGAGAAGTACAAAGCACTACATAAGAACAAATATATTACTAGTTCATAATGCACTAGTTATTGTCAAGCACTAATGTCTATTGACCAAAGTCCCTTACATGTGAATATTGTAAGCAACACCACGAAGAAATAATGACATAATATACAAAGAAAAAAATCCAACTTAAAAGTAATTTGAATAATTTAATCTGAGTTTATGCATAATTATTTCTCATTTAAAAAAATAAATAAAATAAAAATGAATTAAAAAAATTAGGGAGGATGGGGGACAATTGACTGGGGGGCTATTGTCCTAGGGGGGCAATTGTCTGGAGGGCTATTGTCCAGGGGGAAATTATCCGGGGGCTATTGTCCTAGACCCATTACATTCATTTCAAACTAGATTTTTTTTATGGAAAATTCTTATAACCAACACTTAGATCAAATTGCTTGCAGGACGTTAAACATCAATCAATCAATCAATCAAATTTGAATAACAGTTTAAAAAAAAAATTATTTAAGGGAGTAGCATATTGTTCTCATTAGAGAAAACCGAAGACGCAATGAGGAATGGATGACCCAGGGGTACAGACAACATTAGCCTTAAGACATAAAATAAAGATGAAACAAAAGGAGAAAAAAAAACCACTATTGTATACACAGAAAACTAAAAATATGAGCAACATTGACCCCACCAAAATAATTGGGGTCAACACAGATACTAAGGGTAAGCAGTTCCTGTTTATTATAAGATGCCTGCTGTGTTACTCATAGTCAAGTCTGGTAAATGTCTTTTTGATGATAGAGGAAAGAAAAAAAATCTATGTAAAGGGAAAAGATCCATTGCCATTTGAGAAATGGACAGCAGTCAACTAGTTCATGATGGCCACCATGCAGGACAATGTTTTTGCATAGGACTCTGTTGTAAAATGAATAAACCATTTTTAGTCCCCTACCGACGAATTCGAAGGGGACTTTAGGTTTGCACTCCGTCCGTCTGGCAGATCAGTTTTCCGCTCTTTTTTTCGTCGTGCTTGCAGATATTGATTTGATATTTGGTATATAGCTTAACCATGACAAGTTACAGATCAAGTCCGAATTTTGTTTTGGTCCGTTGATTTTTTTCTGAGTTATGGCCCTTGGACTTAGAAAATTCACGCAAATAATTAGTTTTCCACACTTTTGTTTGTGGTACTTGCAGATATTGATTTGATATTTGGTATATTGCTTTACCATGATAAGTTACAGATCAAGTTTGAATTTTGTTCCTGTCCGTTGATTTTTTGTTGAGTTATGGCCCTTGGACTTAGAAAATTCACGCAAATAATTAGTTTTCCACACTTTTGTTTGTGGTACTTGCAGATATTGACTTGATATTTGGTATATTGCTTTACCATGATAAGTTACAGATCAAGTTCGAATTTTGTTCTGGTCTGTTGATTTTTGGCTGAGTTATGGCCCTTGAAACTTGTATTTTTTGTTCAAATTGTAAGTTTTCCGGAGTTTTTTTTTACGTCCTTTGATATACTGACTTGATATTTATTATGTGGCTATATCTAGATGAGTTACAGTTTAAGTTTAAATTTCGTTTCGGTCGAATGATTTTTGGCTGAGTTATGGTCCTTAAACTTGTATTTTTTGTTCAAATTTTAGGTTGTGCGGACTTTTTTTTTACGTCCTTTGATGTATTGACTTGATATTTAATATGTGGCTATATCTAGATGAGTTACAGATTAATTTCGAATTTCGTTCCGGTCGAAGGATTTTTGGCTGAGTTATGGCCCTTGAACCTGTATTTTTTGTTCAAATTGTAAGTTTTCCAGACTTTTTTTTGACATCCTTTGATATATTGACTTGATATTTAGTATATGGCTATATCTAGATGAGTTACAGTTTAAGTTCGAATTTCGTTCCGGTTGAAGGAATTTTGGCTGAGTTATGGCCCTTGAACCTATTTTTTGTTCAAATTTTAAGTTTTCCGGTCTTTTTTTTTTACCTCCTTTGATATATTGACTTGATATTTGGTATGTGGCTATATCTAGATGGGTTACAGTTTAAGTTCGAATTTCGTTCCATTCAAATCATTTTTGGCTGAGTTATGGCCCTTGAACTTGTATTTCTTGTTCAAATTTTAAGTTTTCTGGACTTTTTTTTTACATCCTTTGATATACTGACTTCATATTTAGTATGTGGCTATATCTAGATGAGTTACAGTTTAAGTTCGAAATTCGTTCCGGTCGAAGGATTTTTGGCTGAGTTATGGCCCTTGAACTTGTATGTTTTGTTCAAATTTTAAGTTGTCCGGACTTTTTTTTGACATCCTGTGATATATTGACTTGATATTTGGTGTGTGGCTCTATCTAAATGAGTTATAGTTTAAGTTCGAATTTCGTTCCGGTCGAATGATTTTTGGCTGAGCTATGGCCCTTGAACTTGTATTTTTTTTTCTCTATTTTAAGTTGTCCGGATTTTTTGTACATTCTTCGAGATATTGACTTAATTTAAAATCTAGTCACTGCAAGATGATACTTCTAATATTTTAGGTCCTCTGATTTTTGCAGCCGGTAGGGGACTATGTATTGCTATGTGCAATGCTCTCAGAATTCTTGTTTTTTCGGAAACTACAACATGTACAACTTTGATAGAACCCATAGACATTTAGATATTGGATTCTTATAAAATTGTTACATTTACAGGATGAAGTCTAAGGATAAATGTGTACAATTAATTATTTTCTAATCCAAATGTTAGCATTTAAGTTCTGTCCTGATTTTTCAGATTAAAATTTAACAATCAAGCTTCATAATATAATAAAAGATATTAATTAAAATAAAATATTTTTCTTGTAGCCTTTGCTGATGCTGCTATTGCACCTATAGATTTCCCTACTGCACCGGCTTATGCTGTTCCTAAGGTAAAGTATATAGTATGGAAAATATTGGGTAGGGAGTCTCTATTGTTAGTTTCATTTTAAGATTTTTAGCTCACCTGACCCAAAGGGTCATGTGAGCTTTTGTCATCACTTTGCGTCCGTCGGCGTCGTCGTCGTCGTCATCGTCTGTAAACTTTTCATGCTTTCTTCTTCTTCTTTGAAACCACTGAACTGATTTGGACCAAATTTGGCAGAAATGTTCATTGGGAGGTCCTCTACTAAATTTGTTATTTTGGTGCAGATCGGAAATCCAACATGGCCGCCAGGGCTAATAATGTGTTCTGATTGGTTGAAAATCTTCTTGTCAGAAACTACTCAGCCGATGGAATTGTAACATTATAGAAATGATGACTGGATGGTCCCCTACTAAATTTGTTATTTTTGTGCCGATCGCATATCCAAGATGGCCACCATGACTCGACTTAGTTTTAACATAGAACCCTATGGGAAAAATGTTTTAAAAAATTTTCCTCTGAAAGCAGTAAGTCAATTTAAAGCAAACATGACATGAATGGTCCTTAGGTGGTCAACTTTCAAAATAATGTCATGTGACCCTGACCTCCATCCAAGATGGCCACCATCAGCGAACATAGTTTTAACATAGGACCCTATGGAAAAAATGTTTAAAAATTGTTTCCTCTGAAACCAGTAAGGCAATTTAAAGCAAACGTGGCATGAATGGTCCTTAGGTGGTCAACTTTCAAAATAATGTCCTACATCCAAGATGGCCACCATCAGCAAACATAGTTTTAACATAGGACCCTATGGGAAAAATGTGTAAATTTTGTTTCCTCTGAAACCAGTAAGCCAATTTAAATCAAACATGGCATGAATGGTCCTTAGGTGGTAAACTTTTGAAATTATGTCCTGTGACCCCGACCTCCATCCAAGATGGCCACCGTCAGCGAACATAGTTTTAACATAGGACCCTATGGGAAAAATGTTTAAATTTTTTTTCCTCTGAAACCCGTTAGCCAATTTAAAGCAAACATGGCATGAATGGTACTTAAATGGTCAACTTTCAAAATTATATCCAGTGACCAAGACCTCCATCCAAGATGGCCGCCATCAGCGGACCATTGGACTGTATGGGAATTTCATTGAAAAACCTTTTTGTGAGAAACTACTCAACAAATTGAATATTTTGCATTATATGAATGTTACTTGGATGGTTCTACACCTGATCTAATATTTTGGTGCAGATTGGAAATTCAAGGTGACCTCCATTGACGGATGAAGCTTAACATACCGGTAGGTCCTTTACCAGAATTGTAATTTTGGTGCTGATCGGTAATTAAACATGGCTGCCAGGGGTAGATAATGTTTTCTGATTCGTCAATCTTTAAAAATCTTCTGGTCAGAAACTACTGATTCAATACGACAGTTAGGAGTTAGTGGAAGAGTTATGTCCCGTGTCTAGCTCTTTCCCCGTTAAGAATACATAAGGTGTACATCCGGGTCTCATTTCTGGACACTCTTTTTAAATGGCTGCCGCCCTTTTGTTATTATCAGCAGAGAAAAAAACTTTCCCTTTTATACCTTACTGGGTAGTGGTTGCATGTTAATTTCATATTCTATGTTATCACTGATCATTGCCTGGCTAGGTTAGGATTATTCATCAGAAGCTGAAACTGCAGATAACGAAACTTTGCTATTTTGTGCAGTATCACCGCATCGGATGTCATGACAATGTTCAAATTTAGTTACCGTAAATGACACTGAACATTTCAGGTGTAAAATTACCTGCTTTATGAAACAAAAAATTTGAGCAGACTATATCTAATGAAAATGATTGACATTTTATGATTTTAGTTGTCGCATTAAAAGAAACATATGATACTTCTTTTTTTTACGAAGGTATTTTCCCTGTATCAATGTTAGATTTACAGTAACATAATATACAGACAAACCAATTATTATTTGTCATATTAGAAAAAATACATGAATAGCTGTGGGCATTATTTTTTTAATATTTTCCTGCATTAATGCATCGATTGACAGCTGAACTACTAAAATGCTGCGTCGTTGGCAATGCCCACGTCAGCCATATGAAAAAACGTCCAACGGCGGGAAATAAAATAGTCCTTTTTTACCTCCTTTACAAAAGACTTTTTAACTCCGAAGTCCCGTATTGAATTTGTTTTCTGATGTGAATGATCTATGGATGGTCCTCTACCTAAATTGTAAATTTGGTTCCGATTGGAAATTCAAGATGGCCGTCATAGACGAACAAAGTTTAACATACAGCACGCACAGCGCGTTTTAGCAAGAAATCAC
>MJUT01034832.1:125529-140964 GCA_002080005.1 Gigantidas platifrons
TAATTATACAGAATTAATATTTATAATTATTCGGATTCTGAATTGACAATTCCAACCAGACATAGGTGTATCAGTTATTTTCTCGGTTAAGCTCTCCGAGAGGCGTGTGGCTTCAAAAGGTCATATAATTGTTAATTAGAATGAAATTACAAATGTAAGAGTTGACATTTCACACCTGCAGTGCATGTATTTTTCAGGTGAAACTGCCAGAGGCACTTGTTTACATACATGTAGATGATTTCTTGTTTATTTGTCCTAGAGTAAATTATAGAAAAAATGCATTTATTAAATATGTTTTTCCCTTATTGTACAAAATTACTGATACATGTAAATAAAGGAAATACATGTTTGTATATGTAAAATTTTGTTTACACTTTAATTAACATTTTTTTAATAATAGTAAGATTGAAATTGTAGTAATTATTTTAAACTGGAAGTCGTAGCGTGGGTTCGTTTCGTGTATCGTGTATCGTTCATGCGTATTTCGTTTCGTGTATTAGTCTAATTAAACTGGCGAACGATACACGAAACGAAAGAATAAATTACACGCACGAAATGCAAACGAATGGAAAACGAACGAACGATACACGCAAACGAAACGATCGAAAAACGCAAACGATACGAAATATCTGTTAAGTTAAACGATCCAGGGTCTGTAAAAGAAAATATCATAACAAATATTTTTTTCTCACTTGTATTTATTATTGCTTTGTGATGAAAGAAGGTAACAAAGTTGTAAAAAAAGGTTATGATATTAAGCAATAAGAAATACTCCTTTTATTTGAATTTAGTAACTCGTATTTGTCTAAGAATACTCAGTGTCAGGAGTGCAACATAATGAACTGTATGAAAATATGTTTTATGTATGAAACAAATCAGTTATAATCTTATTTCAATGTGACTGTAATATCAAATTATGATCAGATATGGCAACTGGTCATTGGAAAATGTTTTTGGTGAGTAATTATTCATTCTCCTGTCTGATAGTTTCATTTTTATAAGTTATGATTTCAATTATCTAAGATTAAGTAGGCTGTAAAGTTGAATTTGGTAGAAATATTACACTAGAGAGAATATACATCATTTGTTTTAGTTATAAATCAAAATAAAATTTCATTTCATAACATTATCTGACTTTAGATGCTTTTTCTAACCCTCTATATAGTTATGTCAGGAGTGCAACATTCTAACCATATTGGGAGCATTGGAATTTGTGTACTTTCAGGTTCCAAAATGATTGATTTCTTGAAAATAAAGTATTAATTAGTTTCCATTTAAGATGAAGGCACAAAATAAATACATAATTTTTAACCTGCAGTTAATTTTTGTACTTAATCTTCACTCAACAGTTGATTATTGCTTAAAAATATGAATACACACAAAAAGTTTTTTTTTAAAAGAGATTTTTCAATCAAATAAAAAAATATATGCTGTATTTCATATAAAAGCTTCTTCATATATTGCTCATGAACAATTCTGGGACAAAATAAATGTATCTTGCCAACAGCGTTGGTTTTTTTTTTTTTTAAAGTAAAAGACAATTGTCAGGAGTGCAACACTTGTAAGCAAAATATATCTTAACTTTAGGCTTCTATTTCTCTGTCACTAGGCAACATATTCATGAAAATTTTTGTGTATGGTGTTCCTTATTCATTAAACTAAGATTATTAGGTAATTTTTTTGGAAACTTTTGGTTTTCTTTAGCACTACATGTACAAAAACTATTAGACATCATATTGATAAAAACCAGGCAAAAATAAGGCAAAAAATAAGAAAATCTAGCTTATTAACAAATTTAATCTATATCACTTGGAACTTATGACTTAAAAATGAAATATCATACATAACTTATTATTTGAAAACAAAAAATATCATATCTTTGTTACACAACTGAAGTAACCAAGCATATACATTACTCTGTATGCATTAAAATTTTATGACACTTTGCTTGCAAAAAAATGTTTTAAAAAATTTATTTTTGTTCAATATGCTTAATCCAACTAGATTTATAAACTTGAATGTATATACAACCAGAAACTAATAAGAAAATTGGGTTTTTAGTAGGTCTAATTTTGGCATATTTCCTCAATTTTTTAGCCATTTTTTTTAAACTGCCCATATGTCTTTACACAAATCAAATTTAAATACATTTTTAATTGCACATTTTTGAAATAACAAGTATATGCATTTCAAATTGCATTAAATATTTCGTTCTCAAGAAAGAGCCTAGCAATGAGATAGCTCAACAAAATAAGGACATGTTTTCAGATCGATTGTTTGTTTGATGGTGTTTAATGCCACTTTCAACAATTTTTCAGTTGTATCGTGGCATTCAGTTTTATTGGTGGAGGACATAGAGAAAATCACTGACCTGTCTCAAGTCACTGACAAACTTATCACATAATGCTGTACACCTTGCCCTGATCGAGATTCAAACTCACAAGATCAGTGGTGATAGGCACTGATTGCATAGGTAGTTGTAAATGTGACGGCTACTTCTCAGATCATAATATTTAAATTTAGAGAAGATTTTAATGTTCCTCCTTTATAACTATGACCTTGATTCTGGTAGAAGGAATACAAAAGACATGTAGGAGGTATGTTGAGGTAGTTATTATGTTCTAATGCGATTTACAGAAAATTTATTTTCATTTTTCATGTTTTCTAACCGCAGCGTTAAATATTTTGAATTTTTACATTAATTTATTGTTCTTCCATTTATATACATTTGTACTAATTTTATTATCAATAAAGCGTCGCATATTCAATTATTACCCTACATATAAATACATGTACGTATAGTGAAATTAATGATAAATAATTGGTCTTGAAATATAATCTGAATCTAAAAAGCTCATATATAATTGCTTTTCTGGTTGTAAAATATAAGATTTCAACAAATCCGTTAAATAACTCAAATTGTTGTACAATATACAGAGACGTGCCAAAAGTATTCGGTCATTGTAATTTTTTACTATATATTTCATATAAAACCACATTTTTTCAAAACATTATGTCAGTCAATTCTTATTCGTTTTGATGAATTTTTTACCAACAAAAGAGAGAATGTATGCAGTTTTCTGTGATTATTTTAAAATATTTTTTTGAAGCACAGATTTTATATATTCACGATTTAAACACAAACATAAATTATTTGTCTTCAAAAGTACTATAGTTGCATTACGTTTTTTACATTCAATATTTTGCTTTGTGTTTAACATGTGAACTCTTAAATTTTTATATCATAAAATTATGCTGAAAATATAGTGTAAAACTACATTGAATTCTACCTTTGTTGGTAAAAATTACATCAAAATCGAACAAGAATTGGCTTTGGAATAATGTTTTGAAATAATGTGGTTTTATATGAAATACAAATGTATATAGTAAAAAATTACAGTGACCGAATACTTTTGGCATGTCTCTGTATATATATATATATCAATTAAGTCAGATGGATTATCCTACTCCACTCTAAAAGCACAAATTATCATTATCCAAAGAGACAAAAATATTCTTGTCATTTGTTTAAAAATTGTAAAAGAATTGTATTTTTTTCATTTTAAAGGAAACTATTTTTTTCAAAATATTAATAAATGTCAAAGAATTTTCCTTATTATTTGTTACAATGTGTAAAAGTTTTACTAGAATCTGACTTGTTCACAGAAAAAAAAAGTTATTTTAAACAAATCAAGGGAAATAACTCCATAAATGATCAATAAATGAATAAACATGGCAACGGAAGTATATTTATATTATTTTGTATCCATCAATGAAGGAAGTATAAACATTTACACGTCACTTCCTCTGATATAGTTTGGCACTTGTTGATAAGTTGAATACATTTGGTTTCCATGGTAAGGAATTTGCCGCGACGGCTGAACATATTCATATTTGCTATAGTCTTTAGGGTTTTGGGGGGATTGTGAATGATATTCACCATGTGGATCATACTGTTCATCACTTAAATTTTTTGCCCCGTCTTTTAATTTACGGTGATACCACTGTTGTACATGATTACTTAAGTCTTTATCATATTGATGTCTCACCGTATTAATTTGTGCGTAATCACTATGATTGACTTGTGGATGTGGTGAATTATTGCTGGATAAAGTCATGTTATGATCGGTTGGTTCTGTACTAAATGACGATGACGGAGTATCACTTGTACTTGGAACGTGCGCTGAATTAACATTGCGTCCAAATATTTTGCTACTATATCCAGAATCTGGATTACTGCTATTGTCCTCCTTGCTTTTGTCCTGAATTGGCGTGGATTGTAGATTTCTGTCGTTGTCTCTCGGTGACAACGACTGGTCTTGTACACAATTTGGTTGATCTAATGTCAATTCAGACTTGCTAATAATTCTCGGCACATTTGAATGTTCAGAATACACTGATTTATTATCTCCCTTGATGTCACTGTTGTACATACTATAATTATTACCTGGTCTTACAGGTGTCTGATTTCTTGTTTCATTCGTCTTATTAGTTAAGTTCTTAACGACTCCATATGGATTTTCTCTATAAGTACTATCACCGGCCCTGTAGGGCCTGTCTCTACTATAATTAATATGTCCTCCATTGCATCCATCAGTAGGCACATCTCTCATCGAATTATATATTTGACCAACATTCCGAGAAACATTTCCTTGTGAAGCACTATGATATTGCGAATTTTGTAAATTTCTATCACTTTGAAATGTCCTTGGATTTTGATCAATTCTTTCCCTAGAAAATGACCTTGCACTTCCATACTGTGGCATTGACCTTTTCACAGTTTCTAGTGGCACATTATAATTTTGACCTTGACCTGACCTTGGAGAATTCGGTGTGGCTGATCTTTGCACATTCTGATTGAGCACTTTTTGTTTCATTTGGTGTGCAGATGTCAATTCATCATCTAACAAAATTCCTTCAGATGACCTTGACCTTTGTCGGCTCATTTGCATATTCTGATTTGGCGATGATATGTACATATCATCTCTATTTTGACTGTTTATGGAATGAGTAGCACTATTTCTAACAGTATTATTTACATTGTGTGGTTCATAATTTTGAGTCGTTGTCATGCAGTAACCACTAGGAATTTGTTTTTCACCTTGTTTCGTATTGAAATTATTGTAAGGTTCTGGAATCTGTGGTTTCACACCAATTCTATTGTAATAGCCATATGTAGATTCTGACTGATGCACAGAGTTTGAATTTTGTACCGCAGTACTTTCTTCACTATTGTAAGGTTTGTGCTCCTTTTCTGGATAACCAAATGTTGTAAAAGTGGGCCTTGAAGATTTTCCAGTATTGGACTCAGTCAGGGGGCCCTGTCCAGTACTGGAAGAATTGGAGGTCATGTTAGTACCTGTACTTGTATTTGAGGACCCCCTTTCGGGAAAACTCCGCCTTGTTTCGCTATGTCTTTTCTCATTATGAAAATTCCCAGCTTCTGTATGAGATCGTCTTACTTCATTTTGCCTATCAAAATTTTCATTTTTAAAGTTTTCAGGTTCAACATGCCGTCTTTGGTAGTAATCCATTCTATTATCATTATGAATATTCCTACTTTCACTTTGAGGATTTTGAGTTTCACTTTTATTCCCAATTTCAGTTTGAATATTCCTACTTTCACTATTATAATTCCTTGTTTCACTTTTGTTTCTCATTTCACTTTGAATATTCCTACTTTCACCTCGTCTTGGTGTCAGATTTTCAGGTTCAGTTCTACTTTTCACCATCCTTTGAGGAGGAAGATAGTGATAATCATATGGACTAGATTCCCTGGATTTCAGAGTGCTATGATTTAAGGGACTTGCCTCCCTGTAATCTGATGACCTAAGTTCATGTGTACTATTATGATTGAGAGGACTTGTTTCTTTAAGAACTGCTGCTTGCAGTTCATTAGCACCGTGCCAAGTTTGTGAAGTTGGAAGTCTTTTTGGAATAGCACCTTTGTCATAACTACTATAATGACTTCCGTACACAGGGTCATGTGACATATATGGACTACGACTAGTAGAAACAGTACTCGGTGATATGAATTCTGGACGTGATGATGATCGTGTGTTCTGTTGACTAGTAACAGGTGAAGTAATGTTTTGCCGTACACTTTGTTGGTTAGTATTTCTGTTGAAAGTTTGTGGGTTTTGAACATTATGATTTTCTCTACGACCAGTGACAGGTTTAGTATAACGGTAAGTTCTTTCTTTACTATATGCAGGAAGTTGCCAGCCTCTAATCTGCTGCATTGCCTGTTGTCGTGATTCATAAAATTGTCTTTTACGAAATTTCCCACTATGATTATCAGACTGTGATAATGTCTCGTCTGACCGTGATCGAAAAAGTCGGCCATTTTCTGTTTCATGAATGTCTGTAAATATATTATTACTAGGTAAGGCTGAATCGTCATGGTGATGATCTAAACAATGACCATATTCAGATAACTTGGCTTCTAGCCAATTGTCTACATTAATTCTTCCCTGATTACGATGTGCCATATAATGTTGTTGATCTCCCATTCGTTGGTCTATTCTGTTATAACAGTTTGTTTCCTCCTCATCAAACCTTGTCCTTGACCACTGGTCATATGAACTTATTTGTTGTGTTGTTCGATTGTGCAGTTGGTCCATACGATTTTTCAAGATTTGATGTGAGGCGTCTATGTGTTCATAGATGTGTTCTTTATCCTTGTCAACCCTCTTTTCTAGTTGTTGCAGTGCTGGCATACACTGACATATAGGTGTGTAACCCACTGGACCCTACAAAACAAAATAAGCACTTATAAATTGCATCATAAATTTTTCAAAGTATTAAAAATCATATGTTTCTATAAAAAGTGTATCTAAATTTCTGTTGATTTTTTTGTTTTTGTTAAAATATTTTTACTGGTAGTTATTAATATTGTTTTGTCTATGTAGTATGTGTCTTTAATTGAGTAAGTAAGAGAGTGAGTGTTGCTCTAATCAAAGTGATCTATTTTTCAGATATATCATGGCAAGACCAAGTTACGATGAGACGATTGATAATTATGATGTCCACTTTATGCTATACCAAACGCTTTGTTATATTGTTTATAGTGGTAGTTAACTAAAACAACAGTCCACACACAGGAAGACATGTCTCCTCTACTTTTATTGTTTGCGAAATTTTATGGTACAATTTCTTCTGCTTTTCTTTTCATATAATATTGTCATGGGTGAAAGTGGTTTTTTGGACAAATACTGAAAATTTTCTACTATTAACAGAGTCAGGATCCTCTCAAAATTTCTTTTTGTCAAAATTGCATACCTCACCTCATAAAAAATCATCAAATTTCCATGAATTTCAAGAACTGTCTAGAACTTTGCCAAAAAAACTGAAATCAGTCAAAATACTGAAAACTTTCACTCGTGTATTGTAATCTGTGACTTTGTACAAGCTTTATACTGATATTGCTACCATTCTTAAAATTGCTACAGTTCTTCAATTCCTAACATGTATTAGATCTTATGTACTCACTTGTTTGATGTTGCCAGCCAAATCTCTATAATATTGTTGACCTGTTTTTGGTGTATACTGACTGAAGAACCCCTGAACAGTTTGTCTAGTAGATGTAGGATGAACTTGACTTCCTGACTGAGCTGGTTTGTCCTTCTCCTGGTCATAAATAAAATAAATAAGTTTAAAATTTAAATTTCAGCAGTGATATTTTGATTTAAATTTCAGCAATTGTTTCCCTTTTAACCATACCAAATAATAATATATTTTTTTTCTTTTTACAGCACGAGTACAATTTTTGCTCAATTCAGTATGTTAATTAGCATTTATCTCATCCAATCTAATCTAGGGATACAAAGAGCAATTTCGCTTATATCCATCGGAGATGCTTTCTACAATTTCTGCATATTCAACTAACAAAAATTGAATATTTGCCATTTCAAAATTATCGGTATCTATAAAACAAAATTATTCTTTTGTAGACTTTTGCAACTTGTTAAACTAAGCCAATTGTCTAAATAAAAATACAACAAATTGACATACATGGAAATAAATTGCACTTGGGAGCACATTTTCTTCTTACCTTTTTCTTTTTCTTCAAGAAAGAGAAGAATTTACTTCCTTTCTCCGATTTGTCTGTTTTTACAGGTAAATCTTCATCAGGGACAACGATTGGACCTTCCATGTCTACAGGTAACTCACTGAAGTTGACCATCTTTGGTGAAGGATGAACCTGAGCTTTTGTCTGAAAAACAAAATACAATCATAATATATTATCCTCAGGACTGAATGACACAATTGTGCTTATTCTTAAGAGAAAAAAAAAACCAGTACTCTGAACAAAATATTCATGACATTTTTACCAGTATAAACTAATATTGTCACAATAAATTATTACATGTTAAATTTGTCACCAATGATAATTTATTTTTATTTATTCATATTTAGTTGGATGCTACAAGTTTTACGTCAAGTTAAATATATAGAGTGAGTGAGTGAGTGATTTTTCAGCTATATCATGACAAGACCAAGTTACATTCAATGAGATGATAATAATGTCTGCTTTGTACTAGACCGACACGCTAAGTTTTTAAATTTGTATAGTGATAGCTCACTGAAACAGTCCACAGGTCACTCTGACACATTATCCTGATTTCAAACCAACCAGTCTTTGCTCTTAATTCTCTCCTTAATGCTGAAGAATCAACAAATAATCATTTCATTAGGTATATAGATGTACCTTTAATAATGACGTTATTGTCATAATGACTTCAGGATGATCTTTCCGTCGAGCCACTTCAATGGCTGTCTCGTCTTGTTTGTTGATGATATTAACATCAATACCAGCCTCTACCACAAGTTTGGCTATTTTTCTCCTCTTTAAGGCTGCTGATATGTGCAGAGCTGTATCTCCATTCTAGGGGAAAAAAAACGTTTAATATAAAAAGATTTAACAAAAGTTCAAAACTCACATACAATAGAACTGTAAAAGTCATATGAATAAAATTGATCTTGGCTTTAATCCAAAAGTGTTCAAATTCAAGAAGAAAATAAATCAGCACTTTTATAGCTGTTGAAAATACCCCCCTACCCCTATCTACACATGCCATAATTCATAGAAAAATGATACAAAACAAAATGAATGAACAGTAGAACTCCTACAACAGATTTTTGTTTTCAATATACATGTATGTCAACATTATTCTGGGTTTTTTTTAAATGAGGAAGTTCTGTAGCTCTAAAAAAATAAAACATATCATGTAAACTGAGGTATGATCCTGCAGCTAGCCACTGTTTTGAGAGCTATGCTACATTAATAATAAACCTACCTTATTTTGTTCATTAAGCTGACACCTAGCACTAATTAATATTCGTGTGACACCTGCATGTCCATATCTTGCTGCTGTGTGCAGGGCTGTATCACCATACTGTAAATATAAATATACTGAATAAATATCATTGATATCATATCTCTTTGATTTACCTTCTATCATTGGGGTTGCGTGGTCATGATCGTATGGTAGTTAGATCTACCTATGTCATCAGTGCATATCACCACTAACGTTGGTTGTGAGTTTCAAACCGACTTGGGGAAGATGTACTCGATATAACATTACGTGATAAAGTTTACGTGATAAAGTTTGTCAGTGACTTGTGGCAGGTAGGTGGTTTTCTCCGGTTTCCTCCATCAATAAAACCAACCGCCACGATATAACCAAAATATTGTTGAAAGTGGTGTTAAGCATTATAAACCTAACACTTCTATCATATAATTCTACCATTTTGCTTGATAGTATATAAATATCATTAAATACCATCAACAAATTTTAACTGAATATCTGTCCTATCACAGTCTGTGCCAAAAACCACTAGCTCTAAGAAGCCCCAGTCTAGTAAAAACTGTTTCGGCAAGTGAAAAATTACACAAATTGTACTTAATCAAACAAACAAAAATCCAGTTAAATGCCTTTGAGGCTAGTTTGTCACTGTTTGCGACCCAGACAGATGTCAATTACTTAAAATTCAGACGATTTTCAATCCTTTTAAATTTTTTGAAAGCATATACAAGAAACCAAATATGAAACAAGAAGAGTCTAATTATTTCACCTAAAAGAAAATTTAACAATGATCATTATAGTTCTTTTGATCATATAATAGATGAGGTGCAATATTGAGTGAGCGATTGTCGTTTAACGTCAACTTTCTTTTCACAAAACAATAACTATGATTTTGTGGAATGAGTCTACTTGTACGCTCTTTAGAAATCAGCAGAAATAGTGAGTTTCCAGTCTGTTTTGTTGTGTGTGAGTGATTGTTGTTCAATGCGAACCCACGCCGTGTTGGTGAGAGGCTTGTATGAGTTGTTAGGTAATCCAATTACCTAACTCATTGAGCCAAGCTGGGCCCTTCAATTAATATTAAAACCAGATAAAATTCATATAAAATTGTTTACACACTACAGTACTTACGTTATTTTTAAGATCCGCATTACATCCAGCATACAGCAGAACTCTAGCACTTTGATTGTGACCATTCTGACTGGATAAGTGTAAGGCAGTAAACCCAGACTACACAAATAAAAAATAAATAATTGTAAAAATTAGACAGAATGTACAAAAATATCTACCATCTTATAGACATCGATTTTTGACAGCAACTGGCTTCTATTGAGAGCACTGCAAATGATGAGTCCTGGACTTGCCTAAAAGAGTTGCAGGTATCTCTGGAAGAAATTTATCTTTTTTTCTTATAGAGTTATCTCCCCTTGACCACACCATTCATTTATTCTGGATTGGCTATATTATGCTAAAATTAATATTTCTAAATATTCATTGTAGTAAATTTTAGTAAGTGTTGTGTTCATTGCTAATATGTTTCACTGTACATGTATTGTAGTGTGCAGTATGAGAAATTAATTTTTATTTGTAAAATAAATAATCAGAAAAAAATATATTTTAGATTGTTTTTAGACTGTTTTATTATGTATATTCTGAGGCAGCAACTTTTTTTACCTTTTTTCATGAGATGATTTTATTTTCCCACACGTGAAACATGCTGAAAATTAACTAAATGTCAAAATTAGCCAAATTGATCCATTTACGTTAATTAAAATAAAAAATGAAGACTTTTAGTTTTTATGACATCGTGGATTGAGCACTGACATGGTTTATTAGATACATTTGTGTTATAAATTTAGCTTCTAGATAATATATCAAACCAAGGTAAATCTCCCTCACACATAGGTAACCTTAACAGATGTTGGCTATCCTGTTTACAATCTTTGGTTACCTGCTCCAGAAAACTTTTACATTATTTGGCTTTTCAATCCTTAGATAATGAAAGGATATTCTATAAATGTGTCATGCACACTAGATATCTACTTTTATATTACAGCATGCAATGTTTCATTGTTGTAGGTGGTAACTGACAAGACAGAACGTATCAAAATTATAGCATGGCTATAGTGACTATTACATTACCTTATTAGTCAAAACAACATTACAGTGGTGTTTAATGAGTATCTCTAATGTCTGACTGAACCCATTCCAAGCTGCTTCATGTATAGCTCCATTCCCATGCTGTAAAACAAAATTCCATCCGATCACAACACATGTTTAACAACTGATTAAATCTTTGCTTCACAGTTTTTTTTTAAATGCATTGCAGATTTCCTGGAGTGGTGGAGGAAATGAATTCCCTGAGAAAACCAGTGTCAGTAAGCATCTCCTAAACTGAATTTAGTAGTGTTTTTCAAATGCATTGCAGATTTCCAGGAGTGGTGGAGGAAATAAATTCCCTGAGAAAACCAGTTTCAGTAAGCATCTCCTAAAGTTGGTCACTTTAAGGCAACAATTGAACAAATCTGGTAATGAGCTGGGTGAGGAAACTATCTATACCTTATGCCTAAACCAATAATAGTTTTTATAAATATAGTGAAAACTGTTTAAACCAAATCCTGTTTAAACTGAACTTTAAATGTAGTCCTAATGTAGGAAATCTTTGTTAATTTAACCTGTATAAACAAAACACCTGAGGCTGGTTCCAAAGAAGTTCAGTTTAGACAGATTTCACTGTAATGATCACTTTAACATCAGATCAGCAAGCCCTTCTGTGGATAAACACTCCCGTACACAATATTATGCAAATCTGCTATGCTGAAATATTTCTATTGGAATGTTTTTTTTTAATTTTTCATACCATTTATAGGAAATGAATGTCTTTCTATTGACTTTGAATTTCTCTTCTTTAACTTCAGACTTTAAATACTGAGTATATCTTTTTAAATATGTTCTAATATTTCCATTGACAAAAAAAAATGTGACATGTTTCGCAATCAATTTTTCACAATTAGTTTCAAAGAATCAAAAACTTCACAAAATATCTAAATTTAAATTTCAAAAAGTTAAATAATTTAATTAAAGTGGTGACAAGCAATTAATTACTGCATGTTTTATGATTTTCAGTAAAAGGTGAAATCTATCATGACAGTTTTAATGGCCGAAGAGTCTAGCTAAATACCAAAACCATGAATCATCTCAAACAATCTTTATAAACATTTATATCAAGTCAATTTACTTTTAAATTCAATTTGTTGTGTATTATGCAATATTTAAATACAGGACAACAAAATCTAATTAGAAAATGTTCAAGTACCTGGCACATGCTTGTAATTTTAACACCTGAACATGTAAATTAATATCTACAGGTAAAAACTCATGATGTTACTTATCAAAGCTTCAAAAATTCACCCACCCAATTTTTAAAATTGAATGAAAATATGAAGCTAAATGTTTATATATATACAAGTAGATAGTATGTAATTATTGTGTTTCACCCTGGTTACCAAGGCAACAGAATTGTCAAATTAATTTCAGGTCCAAGTGCTTAAACCCAGAGCTGCTCATGCAGCATATCCCAAAGTGGAGGAAAGGGGTATCCCTTTCGATGGGAGGGGAATTGTCTGGTTATAATACTGTTCAACATTTTCTTGCCTTGAATATAGCAGAAAAACTGCATGCTGGACTTAAAGCAACAATTAATTTCAAGCTTCAGTTTTTAGCAATACACTGTCATATTCATAGTGAACAAATTTAACACACAAAAATCTTATCCAGTATTAAATTTCCATTTATTTTTGTATCATTCAAATAAGATTTTGCCACCTAATACAGAAATTAATGATGTAAAGAAAATATTTTTTCTAATCATTCAAATACTAAAGGTCATTTTTATTCATCATTCAAATAAAGAAGATCAACTTTCAATCATTTAAATCAGAATGTATAATAGGGTCACCCTAGTAATACTCCCACTTGTTTTCTGTTCTCCTAGTTCTATCAGATGATACCAGGAACACCAATACAGAATATTACAATCAAATAAGAGTACAACAATAGTGTCAACGAAATACATGTACCATACATTGATGTAATGTAAACATGAGTGTTTAAGAGGGTGACTGATTGTGATAAATTCTACAGTATTTTTTCTCTTTAAAAGAGATGTTTCCCATCATAAGTCTAAAGTGATTATTTCTATTTGACATAAAGTTGAAAATACAGTAATATACCTGTATATAAAGGCCACTTATGTGAACCTTAAAATGTGCCCTTTATGAGCAGTTGCCCTTTATAAACAGGTTAAAATTATATGCACTATTCATTTATGGGGAAAATGAGGCTGCCCTTTATTGACAGTGATTTGCTATATAGAGGTACATGCCCTTTAAGGCAGGTTTAACTGTATGCAAAAAGGTACCAAGTGTATGTTTGTAAAAAGGTACAAAGTGTATGTTTGTAAAAAGGTACAAAGTGTATGTTTGTAAAAAGGTACCAAGTGTATGTTTGTAAAAAGGTACCAAGTGTATGTTTGTAAAAAGGTACAAAGTGTATGTTTGTAAAAAGGTACCAAGTGTATGTTTGTAAAAAGGTACCAAGTGTATGTTTGTAAAAAGGTACAAAGTGTATGTTTGTAAAAAGGTACAAAGTGTATGTTTGTAAAAAGGTACAAAGTGTATGTTTGTAAAAAGGTACCAAGTGTATGTTTGTAAAAACAATTGTTTGGTTTGTTTGATTACCTCATCTTGAGAGTCAACTTTACATTTTGAGGACAGTAATAATTCTATGACTTCTGTATGACCTTTAGAGGCTGCTCTATGTAGAGGTGTGTAGCCCAACTACAAAACAAGAAGAAAGAATGTCATATAATTATGTTTTACATCTGCTGTACAATAAAGGTAGATGATACATAAATAATAGTCTACTGGTATGTATACCTGGTCCACGTAGAGTGAGTGAATGGATAAGTACATGTATACATATAATAGTCTCCAGGTACCAGATTCATGTAGAGCAAACAGTAAGAAATGGTACCAGTATATAACAGATGGGAAAGACAACATCTGTTAGAAAACAATTTGAATACATTTTTTGTACTTGCTTCTGATGTTTTCAGTAAAAACATTATATACAACAGACATTGTCATTTAAAATAAAATTGATTTGTATTCACAACAGACAGGAAACTCACTTTTTGACTGATTTCTAAAGAGTGTACAAATAGATTCATTATTTTCCAACAAAATCATAGTTATTGTATTATGAACAGAAAGTTTAAACAGTGATGGTCAACAATTCCACCTTTATCAACAAAATGAACAACCAACAGTATCAAACAATTGAATACAAAACAGACCATGACATGTGGAACTGAAAATCCAGGTTCTGGCTTAGGACAAGCCCAAACAATAAAAAAAACCTGCACAGATTCTCTTCCACTCAAAAAGACCACACACTATCACAAATATGAATGACAACATAAACATGGACAGTACAATAGCAGGGTTAATGAATGACAACATAAACATGGACAGTACAATAGTAGGGTAAATGAATGATCGTAGTTAACCAACGACTAGCTAAAAAGGTATACAAATGTATTTACTTTCACAGGCTTGTATTTGGAAACCACTGTATATAGAATGAACTTGTCTACAAAGGCACCTAGCACTGGTATATAAATCATAACATCATAGTATCATATTATTGTAATATAAGGTACATAAAGCAAAATCCTCATTAGAATACAAATGGGAAAATGTAATAAATCGAGAAGCTGTGTACTTTTTAATGTAAATTTAGGTCAAAGTTCATCTTCATCTGATCAATCTATGATAGCATAAATTTACTAGAAAAATTATATAGAAAAAGTTATTAGTAAAACATCTGATTAAATCTGTAAAATAAGTAATAATAAATATGTAATAAAAATTCATAAGAAATGAGTAAATTTCAATTAAATTGTGAGACTGTATAAAAATTCATTAGCTATGGGTATGTGAAAATGTCAAGATTTACATTTATGATAAAAGTCTCTTATATTATTTAGGTACAGGATATGAGGGACATTCAACATTACTTGTATATTTAGGTACAGGATATGAGGGACATTCAACATTACTTGTAT
>MJUT01034832.1:154478-168267 GCA_002080005.1 Gigantidas platifrons
GTTACAATGTGGTTTTAAAATATCTGAGACAACGTTCCAATGGACTTAGAATATGTTTTCCAGCAGTATTTTACATATTTATATGTTTTCTTGGTTTCATTCGGTATAATAAAACATTTATAGCATGCGGGTACAGGAAATATGAAAATTTATTCACCCGCGAGTATCATATTCCCTTCGGGCAATGCCCTCGGGGAATATGATACTCTTGGGTGAATATATTTTCATATTTCCTTCACCAGCATGCAATAAATGTATAATATTATGCAATAAAATAATTACAGGCTTTTTGCACAATATTAAGTTTTGTTAATAATGAATTTTAACCTTAAAATAACAGTTGTGTACAAGTTGTGATTGATTGATCGGTGTTGTACAAGTTGCAAAATGTAACAAAATGAACAAAACTTACAAGAATTCTTACAAGTCATTAGTTAAATGATCTTACAGTAGTCTCCCTCTTATAAGGCTATACCCTACCCCTACACAAAGTGTTCTTATAAGAGGGTGGCCTCTCTGGAGGAGACAATTTACTTGTATTTTACTATCTCAGTGCATCTGAAATCTGGCCCTATAAAACAGGTGGCCTTTGGTAAGATGGGTCTTATTAATAAAAGGAGGGCTACTGTAAAACAAAGGAAAATTTAATATTTTCTTAAGTAAAGGAGAAAACTGGGAAATAACAAAAATCGAAAATTATGAACTTGCAATATTGTATTTTTTTGGCATCAAAGAATAATTTGTAATTTTTTGACAAATAAAGGGAAATATTTTTTTTTAAAGTGAATAGAACCTTAATAATATTGTTCAAGTTAAATGGGGCTTTCAATCCTTTTATCATTTGTACTAAATGTGTAAAATTTCTTAAATAAATACATCAAAAGAAACTTAAGAAAACATTTACTACAAAGTATATATTGTTTCTTTCACAAATGAAGGGGAATAACTCTGAACCAACATAATTAAAAGCTGTAAAACAAAGGAACATATTATTTATGGAACATTGTAAAAATAGATAAAGAATCTTTGTTTGACAATGGACAGCAAAGTAAAAGATGTTATACTAGAAAGCTTGAACGATGATGATCAACAATTCAACCACCATTGATCACCAAAAAGATCCGGGACCATCGTGGTCGTGATCGTATGGTAGTTGGATTTATAATTACATATGCAATCAGTGTCTATCGCCACTAATGTTGTGAGTTCAAACCCTGCACAGGCGAGGTGTACTCGATACAACATTATGTGATAAAGTTTGTCAGTGACTTGCGACAGGTCGATGGTTTTCTCTGGTTTTTTCCATCAATGAAACTGACCCCCACGATATAACTGAAATATTGTTGAGAGTGGCCTTAAACACCATAAACCAAACCAAACCAATCAAATCATTGATCACCAAAAAAGACCACCACTTTTGTTGATGGATATTGAGGTCCTGGCTTCAGACAGGTACAAATATGCAGCAGGTTTAAATATGTATATCTAACAAAATGTTGGGATTATAAAACCATTATCATAACATATTTTTCCCCACTAGAATAACAATATAGAGGACTTAACCGTAAGCTTTTATTATTTCCATCTATTGAGGAGCAAAACTATATTTCCCCACTAGAATAACACTATACAGCACTTAACCTTAAGCTCTTAATCATTTCCATCTCCTGTGGGGCAAAAATTAAAATACAAATCTAAATTTTTAATCACAATATCTTAATCAAGGTTGTCATTTACTGGCGGCAGATAAAATATGTTATTATATCTGTGATGACTGGTCATTATAGGTAAATCTATACAGGTGGTCACAGGTAAAATTCCCGTTGTTTGTACCTATTCAATGTATATATTACCTTTTAATAACTTCATATTGTGAAACTCATTAAATCTACAATAAATCTAATGGAAAACTTAAATTGATCATTTTAATCACTGAATTCAAGTAAATGTCCTTTTTGTCACATTTCTTTTAATTTGACGGCACTGAGTTTATTGCGGTATAATTGACGAGGGTACGTACAAGGGTACGTACGTAGTTATTAAAAGAAGCTATAACACCATGGGAGGAATATCTAATAACCTGATTCATCTACAAATATTAAGTTTATATGATACCTAAGGCAATACACCTCTATTTTGTTTTTTACAGACAGTATTAAAACACAAACTTAGATTTGAGTAGTCCATGAAAGACATGTCACCTTCCTTTTTTTTAACTAGCAACTTAAAATATTGGTATTACACATGTAGGTGCATCTAGGATGGGTTGTGGATTAAAGATGTGTACCCAATACCTTCTGATACACATTAAATCCATGTTTGACTCTATAAAACCAATGTGATCAAAAACTAAAATATCAGGAATCGTGACTTCACTTCCTGTATAAGAAAATATGCAAGTTTGGTTTGTTTCTATTGAGTGGTCTATGTAGAATTAATAATAAGTGATGTGTACCCTCTCCTGTAACACATCAAAATCCCTGTTTGGTACATTTGTAGTGGGAAACATTAGAAATCAATGTGTTAAAAAAATTAAATAGCAAGGGCAAAAATTCATGTCCTGTAAACTGAAAATATGCAAATTTGTACTATATACAACATTATGTGATAAAGTTGGTCAGTTTGTCGGTGGTTTTCTCCAGGTACTCTGGTTTCCTCCAACACTATAAGGGGTCATCCATAATTATCAACCATTTTCCAAAGTGTGCAAAACGCATGCTAGGGGGGAGAGGGTGACAAAATCGACAATTTTAGCGTACGCTTTTTTGTACTTTCCAGATTTTTTTCCCGTGTCCGCGGAGTTCGGTTTTATTTTATTGTTGTTTTGCGTGTATATCTTTTGTGCGCTTGAATATAAAGCGAAATCAAACACCGATGTGATACTTAATTCTAATTCTGATTATTTTTTGAAGCATGGGTCGACAAACAACCCTCTTTGGGAATGTTTTGCCAAAACAAAACCATATTTATAAAAATCCACGGACAAAATATGAAATGTTTGTTCAAAATAGGCAAAGACACCTATAAAAAAGAAATCAATATCAAGAACTCAGTATCTGTACTTAAAATGCTCCAAAACTTGATTATTTATCTTCATGCCGGGCATTTGAAAATGGTTGATGTACACTTTTTGAGGGGGGTAGGGTCTGGAAAAGTGTGCTTTTTGCACACTTTGGAAAATGGTTGACAATTATGGATGACCCCTAACTGACTGGCACGATATAACTGTAATATTGTTGAAAGTGGAATTAAACACAATATACCATAAACCAACCATGCAAATTTGGATGGCATCAGTTGAGTGATCTATGAAGAATTGTAGATTAGAAATGTCTACCTATCTCACAGTACAACATTGCAGCATGGTGTATAGACAATCTCGTTTCCAATACAGCTGACCAATTACTGAAAACATTAGTTACTAATTGGAAATGAATTTAAATACATTTTTTATTGTGTAAATGCCCATATTGTTTAATGCTAAATAAACAAGTTTTCAATTAAATCATTGCGAGAAATGATGATATCCGCTTTGTACTAGACCAACACCCTTAAATGAATCTTTATAGCATTGGCTCACTGAAACAACAGTCCTCGAGTAGACATGTTGCTCCACACGAACATATCATAGCGAACTGGTCTTTGCTTTTACTTCTGAAAGCTGTATTCTTAGCAAATATTATTTTTAAGTCTTTGGCTGGACCCAACCAGGGCTCAAATCCACACTGAAGGCAAGAATGCTAACCATTACACCACCGATGAGGTTCTTGTCAATAAGAATGTTATATTAACTTACTTGGTCAGTATTGAACTGTGCTCCAGTTTTTACCAATTCTCTTACGAAATCAAACTGGCCTTGACTGGCAACTTGACGTAGTTTTTCACTTGGTGATATAACAGAGTTATCTGCTCCTTCTGACATATCTGAAAGAGAAAGAAAAAACATAAATAAACAACCTGTGGTTCAGGATTAGAATTAAGAGTGATTACTGCCAATATGACTGTATCAAGTAGAGTTTGCTACAATCTGGAGCCTGAAACTCAGTCTTAACAGTGATGGGTACTGATAGCATTACATTGTACAGTGTAGATGTAAATCTAACTACAATAATAAAATTACCATAAGGTCCTGGAAAAATACCAGTTTCTGCTAACATTCTGGGGTAAAAAGGGGGTACAAAAGTAGATATATAGGCAAATCTTATAATATTTTCAAAATTGTTACCTAGGCTATACAGGAAAAGGATCTGACTTACACAGTGCTTGCTCAAAAATGGCAATAAAAACATGAGGGTAGCATTAAAAATTAAGTCGGGAGACCCAAGTATGTTTTGGCCTAACAGCAAGGCAAAAAGCCATCAGAGTCATATAAGAATTATGTTGTTCAAGTGAAACAGCTATTATCTAGAAAACACATTTTTTTGCTGCCATTGTTAACATTTTGTAGAAAACAAATAACTCTTAATGCATAAATAGAAACACATTCAAAAATGAACCTGTCTTTTGCAGTCCTTTCATTACCTTCAAATTAGAAGAAGTTTTGTTATAAGAAAACAGGAATTATATACCGGTAATTCAAATGAATTAAGTAAAATATACAAACGTACTACACTGCATAATAGTGCATTATGACTTGTCTTTTGACGTAAGTACTTGTAGATATACGTACTACACGGCATAATAGTGCATTATGACTTGTCTTTTGACATAAGTACTTGTAGATATACGTACTACACGGCATAATAGTGCATTATGACTTGTCTTTTGACGTAAGTACTTGTAGATATACGTACTACACAGCATAATAGTGCATTATGACTTGTCTTTTGACGTAAGTACTTGTAGATATACGTAGGAATTATACAAATAACATTATTTACCCCACTGTTATCTAGGTATTTAATACCAACAATTTTCATCAGGCCTCACAAAATAACTATATTTTAAACTGTTTTTAAATTTGGAGCGAGGAAGTTTTTTTTCTAAAGTTGTTATTTTCTCAAGCTTTTATATACTTTTTATTGTTGTTGAAAACATCAAATTCATTAAATAAAACCACTAAAATCTAAATAGTTATTGATTCAACATACCCTGACAAAATGTTAATTTGTTATGTAGTTAAAAGTAAAACTACAATAATATTGATTAAAATACATTATATAGTTTATTTTAGATAACTTACAAAATTGTTCTTGTTGATGGTCAGTTTGTCTACTATAAACAAAAATATTTTTAAGAATGGCCTTGTAATTCGTACAAGTACATGTATTTTCAATTCATCTTACATTTTCATAATAATGAAATTTAATATTTTAGCTCTTTTACTGCCTCTTATTTACACTGGGTATCTTTAACTAACCCATTTTTCATTCTTAAGACAGTAATTATAAGAGATCTATCCCAACCAAGTACACAAATAAAACCATAACTTTAAAATGCACATACCATAAAATGTAAATTTGGCTTAAAATGTGTAAAATACCCTTAAAAGTCGACAACATAAAGTAACAGCCTGTCATGGGTATACACAAGATAGCTATCATAAAATTTACATATACTGAAGACTACCTGCTAATAAATTCATACTGTTGTTAATGGTGTAAATAATATGACTCCACAAAAAAAACAGCTTTCTAAACTTACAGAATTAGGCCATACATGTACATTTTATACATGTACCTTCTACACATACATTTTATACATGTACCTTCTACACATATCATCTACTTGAAACAAATGCATAGGATTTTTTACTGTTTATTTATACATGTATTGTCATTGGAGATCCAATTATTAAGAGGGGGAGGGTTGTGATACCATTAATTGGTTTAACCCCACCACATTTTTATGCCTGTTTTCAATGGTTTGAGTTGAGATGTGGTTGTGTAGATTTTGCTACCTAGTAATATTGGTGTAATAGATGACATGACCAATCACTGTTTAATCTTTATTTTCATAATATAAACAAAAATAAATTTGACTATACTGGGCAATAGGGTTAGGGTTATGGTGTTTAATGCCACTTTCAACAATATTTCAGCTATATCATGGCGATCAGCTTTATTGGTGGAAGAAACCGGAGAAAACCACCAACCTGCAACAGGTCACTGACAAACTTATCACATCATGTTGCATCAAGTACACCATGAGCGAGATTCGAACTCACAAGGTCAGTTCTGTCAGGTCCGATAGGCACTGATTGCACAGGTAGTTATTAATCCAATTACCATACATTCAGGACCATGATGGGTAATAACTATTAAATTATCATCTAATATTGCTCCGGTATAAAATTTGTTAATAATTTATATAGATCAGACACAAACCAAAACAAATTTTAAGTAACCATAAGCAAGCCCAGTTTGAAAATCGGGACCATGCACCTGTACACAGTCAGATTGACAATATAATGTGTTATATTGTCTGTATTAAAGTAAGGCTACAGTATGTGTGTGATAACTTACTGATAACATTTTAGTTCTATTTTAGATGGTACCCAATCACACCCTCACATGTTTGAATGTCAAAATTATCAAATTTTTCATGTCATGACCCTCTTGTCATTTTGAAGTACAATTCTAAGGATTGACTTGGTGCAGAAAAAATATACCTGACAATGTCTACAAAAAATCGTTGACAATTCTGGATGAAATGATAAATTGATGGTAAATTTAGTCCATTCAGAAGGTTATTAAACGTAAATTACTACTCACAATTATATAAAGAAGGGTTTCATCAATATTAAATTATACCATTATTTCTTAACAAAAGTATACCAACTTAAGTCAATTGTATATTTTGTCAAATTTAATATTATGTAGATTTTCTCGAGTGTATCTATATCTTTCTCATTATACTATCTGTGTGGGTAACATATTTGATTCACCCAGTCTTTTCAGAACAGATACAATGATGATTTATGAGATCTTTGTTAGCAACAGTTTTTACCCTATTCAGATTTTTTTCCATTAAGGATCCTGATTCTAAACTTTACAATAAGATCGTACGGTATTAAATAAAAAAATCAACAACATTCCAGTGTAGGGCAGATACCTTAGAAAGTCATTTAGATTCGTCTTGTAACCTCATTGTACATATAAACACAAAGACTGAATCAAGAATGAAAATTTACAGGTACCCATCCCACAGGAACTTCCATCATGGACTGTCCATGAAAAATAGATTGCGTAATACTAAACTCAAATGGGTTACTGTTTCAAAGACTACAGGGCAATGGACTACTAGTATTGGATTATGAGCCACTTTCACAGTATTTGATTTATATCATGGTGATCAGTTTAATTGGTGGTAGAAACAGGAGTATCTGAAAAACTTTGTCAGAGACCTTGTAGCAGTCAGGATGTATTGAGTAAATGATGGAATAGAACTCAGAAATCTTTGTAGTGGTGATACAGACATTGTAGAATGGCAATAAAAGCACTGTCCCTTTACTTTAATTTGTGTCTAAGTGTAATGTGGGATAATCTCTCGTGTTCATTTACATCTGTATCATTCCTTACTAATGAATTGAATCAGAAGATGGTAAATCTAATTACTCTAATAGTATTGTTCTACAGTCACCTCCTCCCCCACTCCCCATTTTGTCCATTTATGGAAAAGTGATGAAAGATAAGAATTATGAAGAATGGTAAAACAACAGAAAAATTGTATGAAATCTAGTAAACTAGCATCATTTTGAAGGTAACAACAGCCTGATTATATTTACCTTATTTACAGTTTCCAGAATTTGTAGTTGAATATTTTATAAAATATCATAAATCTTACCCTTCAATATGAAATTCCTTTATAGATCCATTATTCAAAAGAACACAATTTTAAATTTTGCAACTACTTAATACAATATTTTCGTCTGTAAAATCCTTTGAAAATATTTAATCTATCTATACTGTTCCTTTAGGATTTAGTAACTTGTGGTCATGTCACGGTGAGCTTCCTTCATTTGTTTATGGTCATCACTGAGGTAAACTAGCCAGTAAATAAATAATCGGTTCACAAATACTTTCCCACAACAAATGTTTTTAATTCCGAAATATTCTTCATCCACCCTAATTAACAAGTTTTTAAAAAGACGAATTCAATACACATTTTTACTTAAGATCACACTTCTTACAAGAACAAAACTTTCCAATTTATTTAAACTAAATGACACATATTGGACACATTAAATAACCATATACAAAAATCACCAATTATTTGAGGCTTAAAATCAATACAAAATGTAAATCTCACAACATGTCTCTTCACTGTTGATATTTCCTACGATAAACCATAAGCTCATTACGTATTCAAGACAGATAGTCGCTTTGTCCGATATATACAATACCGTTCACGAGGCCCATTTAAATAAAATCATTTCAGATGCATTAAACAGGGAAAATTTCAAATCCCACAACATTTAAGTAAAATATAACTGAAAGCATGGCTTTCAAAGGGCAATGAAAAACATTGAGTAGAAAATAGATTTTTCAATATTCAAAGTATAAAATGGTTTAACTTTATGGTTTATCAAGCAAACATGTTACCGTTTTTTGGACAAAACTTTTGTCTATTTATACAAATTACACATTGACTATCAATGGAATGTTTGAACAAAAAATAATGGATTCTAGTTATTTTTTTATACATAATACAAATGTACATTTAAGAAAAATGAAAGTTTCATTTTTGAACCCTGGAATAATGTACCATAAAAGTTCAAATTATAAAATTGTACTTGTATTACCCAATAGAAGAAAGGTTTTGAGTATATTTTAACACATGAAAACTGTTCTTCAAAGATACACTGTTCTTGAATAACATAAAATAGATACAAAATAACGAATTACTAATAAAACTATAAATATATTATTATTTGTGTGGTCAAAATGGATTCTTAGATTCTTCTCTTGTTTACATTTTAGATTCGTCATCTAGAACTAAAAAAATTGTTAAATCAATACACAATAATTGAGATTTTATTTTATGGGTCCAAAAACAGTTTCATAGATTAACTCAAATCATAGAAAACTACTTTTCAAAACAGACATGCAACAAGACACAAATTTAAAAATAATACAAAACGAGTCTTTAAGTTTGTCAAATTAGGAAAATTAGTTTGAATGGTTAAGGAATTTGAGCCAAAAGAAACTTATAAGTAAATTTTAAAATATAATAGAAAATGTCAAACTTTTAATGGTAAAAGAGCTAAATGAAATGTTTAAAGATAAGATCGTAATAATTAGAACTATTAACTTGGTTAGTTAGAACATTACTTCAATACATCCCTTTTATAAAATTCAGGGCTGTATTTTAATACACTAAACAAGTGTTGCCTGAGGGCAAGTGTGGACACAGATATGTGCTGTCCAAAAGGCAAGTGTGGATGTCAATATTTCATATTATTTAACTTAAAAAAAAAAAAAATCATGGACACAGAGGTCCTGGATTTTTCTTTTTAATAAAAAAACTATTATGTTGCTGACATTAAGTTTCCAGAAATAGGGTTGTCATATGTCCATATAATAACTTCAAATATACGTGATATCCATACTCGACGGAGCGATAATTTGTTGTTGACATTTTTCTATATTCAAATAATCCTAGATTATTATTTTTGTTTAAAGTCCGGTCCTGTGTTTTTATTTCAAACTCCTCTCATTTACAAAACCACTGATATTTGTTCAATTTTTAACGCTGATTTAAGCTTTAGTCGCAACAAATTTATATTTTTCTCTTTAAACTGTCGAAACATAACATTTATTTAACTGTAAAATTCCCCCCCCTTTTTCCCTTTTTTTCTTGTATAAATCAATGATCAACAATATTCCAGAATCAAACAAATGAATAGATATAACATAGCATCTTTCCTTTACATTGTCAAGATTCTATATTTATAAACTATTGTCCAAGATAAAAATAGACTACACATGCTACTCACAGTGACCCGTGACCCAGATTACGTGACGGGTTAAACTGTCGAAACATAACATTTATTTTATTTAACTGTAAAATTCACCCCCTTTTTTCCCTTTTTTCTTGTTTAAATCAATGATCAACAATATTCCAGAATCAAACAAATGAATAAATATAACATAGCATCTTCCCTTTACATTGTCAAGATTCTATATTTATAAACTATTGTCCAAGATAAAACAACAATCATCTGCATCAATTTTCCCCGCGAAAAATGGATTAGTCTATTTAAAGTAGGGTCTTAGCCCTCTAATAAAAATAGTGTTCTATATTCGGTATAGCTTATTAGGATTAAACCATGCATAGGTTATAACATAACATGTTCAAAATATGTGCAAGAAGTGAAAAAAGTGTGTATTTTACATTAATTGATGGATTTCAGCAACTTATAACATCCTTTTTCACCCGACTGAAACACATATGGGAAATTCCGAAATTCCAGCGTTTGAGGTGCCCAAAGGGTAAATTCTTGTAAACACCGGCCTCTTTCAATTAAATTTGAAAGATTTTTTGTCATTGCAACCCCGTTCACAGTTGCCCAACAGGAGTCCACAGGTCGTCCACGTGTCACAGTTTAGAATAATCCTTCAGGTAATCCTTCAGGACCTTACAGTACCCCATGACCCACATTAGCACGACTCACCAATATTTTCTGAATAATGTTGTTTAATGAAAAGGTTCAAATTATTTAAAAGTTATGTCTGTTTATTAAAATTATAAATTAAAACAAAAATTAAGAGGTCAATGATTGAATGTAACTGTTAGAATTAATGCACACTGAAAAAAATAATGACTGTAAAAAAAGGAGCAGTGTAATTTTCTAATTTTTTAAAGAAGAATTAAGCAAAAAATTACATGTGTATTAATATTTAAATCATTAATTTTTGTTCAAACATGTCTTAATTAGACCAGAAATAACAATTAAATTACACATATCTTCCTGACTTCGACTTGTTTATTTAAAGATAATCATGAAGAGTATGCATTATTGTTTTGCATTCTTCAAAAAACTTACTGAAAATCACTAAATTTCAGGGCAAACCCTGAATCTGTATGTTTTGTTAAAAAAAACAATTTAAACAACAACAAAAAGTGCAACATAATTCTTTTGTTTTTAAGTCAACTGACACATACTTAGATACAATAAAATTTGTGAAACAACAAAAACCATCAGTGCCATAATATAATATGTCATATACAGGAATAAAATAATTTTATGGGGTGTAATGATCATTATCTGTAGATCAATATGCAACAACTTATTTTTTTGCCCTTTCAAGTTCATGAAATGAATAAATTGATAGGCCTAGATCTGGTACAAAACATCTTTGAAATTCCCCCTAATTTTGTTTACTTTTCATTGCCTGATATCACAATAGGAGAAATATATGATATCCCTCAGTCATCTGTGATGAAACCTGAAACAGTGATATCGGTGGTCAATTTCAGCAACAAAATGTACACCTGCAACAAGGCATTAACTTACAACATGCAATGAATTAATGTATCTAAAGTTGACTAATTCTGTAACAAACGGTTCTTGTCTCCATGTAAAAAGGGGGTGGGTTTAGGGTTATGGTGTTTAATGCCACTTTCAACAATATTTCAGTTATATCATAGCAGTCAGTTTTATTGATGGAGGAAAACAGAGTACCCGGAGAAAACTACTGACCTATCGCAAGTCACTGACAAACTTTATCACATAATGTTGTAGTGAGTACACCTCGTGTGAGTGGGGTTAGAACTCACGTTAGTGGTGATAACCACTGAATGCATAAGTAGTTGTAAATCCAACTACCATAAGATCATGACCACGATGGTAACTATCGACATGTAAAATTTATTATCCTGCAATGACAGCATTTACCGAACAATATAGCCTGCCCAATATTTTTTTTGATATTGGTCAGTTATAAATAGAACATACAAATGTAAGCTCTGCCCACTCCGGGCACATCAGGGGATATTGTTTTCAAATATATATACACAAAATTATTTCAAATACTTTTATCATCGTCCAGTAAATGTTTATTTACGATTTAAAATTGCAGGATAAATACAACACATGTGCACTGTCAAAGCATATAGGTATATGTGTATTTGGTGCGAAACGTGGGAAAAGGCTCGGCGAAGCCTTGCCTTTTCCCCTGTTTCTAAGCCTCATACACATATTACCTATATGCTTCGACAGTACACAAGTATTGTATATTTAGCTATGGTAATATGCCACAAACTGGTACCTTTCATATTTTAAAATATTTTACTTTTGTATGTATATAATACCCCCTCTCCCCCCAAATGTAGATATCAAAATTAGTGCACACAACCCTTTACTTTTTTGTGTATATACTACAGTTTTCTTTTGAATCCAAGCTATTTACTCAAACCTCATTTGACTCTGTTTATGTCCTGACCCACCCACACATTGATCTTCAACTCTACTCGAAAAAAAATTAAAATGCAAATTCCCACTATACAGACTTAATGACCCTTAAAAATATTGACACTTTCATTGGTGGTCCAGTTTTTTTTTAAAGACTCACGATTTTTCCACATCACAAACGATTTGTAGGAATATGATATTCTTTTATCAAACAAAAGAGTAGCGTTGTTCAAAGTATAGTATTAGGTAATTGATTTTAATGATTTTTCGGCATACCTTTTGGAGATCTAACTTATAGATGTAGTGTATAATAATTACTGCTCTTTTGTGTTTTCTCCCATCCTTTCATCATGAAATCAATTTAATGTGAAAAGAATTCAACATAAAACTTCAAACGGATTCTAACTACTCACAATGAGGATTGAGCAAAAATTGTATTTCAGAATCAGACAACAATTTTTTGAACCAGTGAAGCAAATAAACTGCACATCTGAGAACAGTTTTGGGTTTAAAGTTAGAAATTCATGCACATTCAAATTGTCTAACTTTGTCTCCTTAAAATTGGATCACCTAAGTACCAGATGGGGTACATATACTTTTTATCTGTTCAGTCGACCAATTAACTCTACAATAAACTTCATTTGGCTAACGATTATGAAAACCAACCCCCCTCCTCATTTCAAACAAACATTTCATATCTAAAATTATTCCTCCAAAACTATCTCCAGTATATGACCATGTAGAATGATAAACACACTTAGAAAGATCCCCATTCAACCTGGGCCTATTTTATATAATCTAAAACAGTTTAAACAAACAACTATCCCTGCATGGTTAAAAACTAGAGTATAATCAATACTAACACTAAATTATTTACTCAATTTTTGCAATGTCATTGGAACGCAAAATTCTAACTGTGATCGTTTTCTGATTCTTAACTGACAAAGAATAAGCTGATTTATTTCAAAGATGGTATGAACTATTAGCTTTAATATCACATGTAAACTTAAATCATGCCTGTATCAGTTTTGAGTTCACATACATGACTTCTTCAAGGTTACTGTGATTATACTTCCTGCATTACCTGCTGATCTCACTTATCCTAACAGGAAGTAACTTTATAACATTCTACATGTAGGTCCTTACACTATATGTAGCCTTGACTTGTCCTAACAAGAAGTAGCTTTATAGCATTCTACATGTAGGTCCTTACATTATATGTAGCCTTGACTTGTCCTAACAAGAAGTAGCTTTATAACATTCTACATATAGGTCCTTACATTATATGTAGCCTTGATTTATCCTAACAAGAAGTAGCTTTATAACATTCTACATGTAGGTCATTACACTATATGTAGCCTTGACTTGTCCTAACAAGAAGTAGCTTTATAACATTCTACATGTAGGTCCTTACATTATATGTAGCCTTGACTT
>MJUT01034832.1:172118-189838 GCA_002080005.1 Gigantidas platifrons
GGACTCTAGGTTTTTTAGTAATGATGACTCACGGTACGCTCCGGAAGAGTATTACATAATATGAATCCAATGCCGGAATCGGACATGAAAAAAATCCGGAAATCGCAAAAAAAAATAAAAAAAATAATAATCACGGAACGAGCTGTAAAAAATTTTCAGTCGCACCGATTTCGGCGAGTCGGTCGCAAAGGGGAAACAAACAATATTTTAATTTAGGCCTCAGTGACTTAGAAAACCAAGGGTATTAATGCTGTTTTAACCACAATAAAATATTTGGTCACCACAATATAATTACTGGAATACAGATTAGACTTTTGGAACAGGAAGTGGCATTATATACCAACAATCTAAATACAAAAATGCATACATGTATGTTTTAAATATTTACACTTGTAAAGTGTCTTAAATATTGTTTTTTCAAACCTCGAAGGAAATGTATGACAAAATGATTCAACCTAATAGTCACTATGGATAAATCAAACTAGGACATTCCCCTATGTAAACTTTTAACTGGCTAAATTTATTCTATATTAAATAATGGTGAATTACTTATATTTTACATAAAAACATATATTCAGCAATCAAAGCTCTGTTCCTTTACTTTAATTAAGGCAAAGTGTAAAGTTGGGTCGTCTCTCATGTTCCTTTACTTTAATTAAGGCAAAGTGTAAAGAAGTTGGGTCGTCTCTCATGTTCCTTTACTTTAATTAAGGCACCTTTACTTTAATTAAGGCAAAGTGTAAAGAAGTTGGGTAGTCTTTGGTGTACATTTACAATATGTTTTCTTACTATTCAACAAATCATTGATTTTAGTAACATTTTTCATAATATTATTCAATTTAAATGAATTGAATGAATTTGATTAAATAAGTTCTTTTTTAGAATAATCTTAATCAAAAATCAAGTCGCACTTCATTAACAAACATATTATTAGTAATTAAAATTCAGATTTATAAATTTGTGATTGCTCTTTTGTTCAGCTTAAAAGTTAAATTTTACATACAGTATATAAGACAATACAAATTACATATTACAAGACTATTACTTTAACATTCAATTAAATTATTTTTCTTACCTATATGTATGTTTACATAATAAATCAAGTCACACTTCATTAACATACAAATTAATAATAGTCATTAAAACTTCTAAATTGTGATTGCTTTTTTTTTCAATTTAAAAACTTAAATTCTAAATATATAAGACAATACTAGACTATTTCTGTAACATTTAATTATATTTGCCTTCTCTTTATGTACATTGTTTGTTGTTTACCTCTACTAAATCAAGGATAGATTAACAAAACAGATGACAAGATTAGGATTTGTGTATTCTAATGGACCAGACAACAGATTAACAGATTAGTAAAGGATTAAAGGTTTAGGCTTCAAAACATTTAAACATAAAAACATTATGACAACCATGTCATTCCTTTTACTATACACAAATATATACATTGTATGGTACAGTCTAGATTGCACGGTTGGCCAACCAACAAGGACAAACATGAAGAAATATATATCCAGTACTGTTTGAACTGTTTAGAATATTGTTCTATATATTTACCATATTATAAGGCTTTCCCATGCTTTATAAAATATTTTCTGTGTGCCCGGTGGACTATGAAATGTGAACTTCTATTTGACCCTAGCTGGAAAATTTGTCAGCTATATCATGACCAGAACAGGTTAATTTCTATTAGCATGCACAAAATACTTCACTCTCTTAGCATGCACAAAATACTTCACTCTCTTAGCATGCACACAATACTTCACTCTCTTAGCAAGCACAAAATACTTCACTCTATTAGCTTGCACAAAATACTTCACTCTATTAGCTTGCACAAAATACTTCACTCTCTTAGCATGCACAAAATACTTCACTCTATTAGCTTGCACAAAATACTTCACTCTATTAGCTTGCACAAAATACTTCACTCTTAGCATGCACAAAATACTTCACTCTATTAGCATGCACAAAATACTTCACTCTATTAGCATGCACAAAATACTTCACTCTCTTAGCATGCACAAAATACTTCACTCTCTTAGCATGCACAAACTACTTCACTCTATTAGCATGCACAAAATACTTCACTCTATTAGCATGCACAAAATACTTCACTCTATTAGCATGCACAAAATACTTCACTCTCTTAGCATGCACAAAATACTTCACTCTCTTAGCATGCACAAAATACTTTACTCTTAAGTGTTTTATAAGATAAGTTTTCCCATGTTATGTTGGGAGTGAGTGATTATTGTTTAATGGCAGTAATTTTTCAGACATATCATGGCAAGAACAATTTAATTTTCAATGAAATAATGATGATGTTTTTAAGCTTTATTTAGTTGGAGTCTTAGAGACAAGATTACATCAAAACTTTCTGGTGCTTGTCTATTTTTTCCATTGAAAAACTTAATAAAAATAAAAAACCATAATAACATAAGATTAATCCTGTATTTCTTTAATATATTTTTAAATATCAATAGGTTCAATATATGTTATGTGGTTTGTCAAACTGTCAGTGACTTGCGGCAGGTCGGTGGTTTTCTCAAGTTTTATTAACCAATAAAACTGACTGTCACGATATAGCTGAAATATTGGTGGAAGTGGCATTAAACACCATAAATCTAAGCCGTAGCCCTCAGTATATGCACAAGAAAGGTAAAAAATTGTCATTTTCATTGTTATTGTCCTTCAAAAGCTCTGCATACAGAAAACATTTTTATATGGCTATCCACACAATGTACATCATCAATCCGCTTACTCTATTCTACTGTAAAAAAAAATGGTTACAAATCAGTTATGAAGTTTTGCAGTTCTAGCAAATGGGCTGGGTTATTGTGAATAATAAGGATTCATCTTAACAATATAAGCAGGCACTTATAAACTCATTTGTAGTCCATCATAATTAACATACTGAAATAAATATGGTAACTAGAAATTGGCTATCCTAGTAAGATAATTTGTATGTTAGTTATATTCCTATAGTCAACAAGGTAAACGATTAAAGCAGATTTATGGGGTATCTTTATAGACAGAACAATGGATTCCCGCTGAATCATGCAAATATATAAAAATATGATACAAACGTTGTTATATGATAACCATAATTATTGAGGTGTTAATAAAGATATATCTTACTGACAAGTTAACAACCATTGTTATATGTAAGAGAAGAAGAAACAAGAACAAAAATCAGACACCCAAATGTGAAAAATAATAAATATCAGACACCCAAATGTGAAAAATAATAAAAATCAGACACCCAAATGTGAAAAATAATAAAACAAACCAATACTGATAAAAATCATAATTTAAAATTTTGACTTTATCTATTACAATTATATTCTGTAAAAATTTGAAAGAAAAAAAATTCATTATAAAATACAGGAACATGTTTGTTTGACTGAAATTACCAATGGGAATGTCGACCAAGGATACCACCAGTATGGTATACTAGCTCAAGGATTTCAGAATGGTTATAATATAAACACTACATATGATACATTTTAACTACATGTACACCAAATGTGTTGTTTTAAGTTGTTTTTTTAAGTTCATCCATAGAAAGATAATTTTACAGAAATTCAAAACAGGATTGATATTTCCTTTAACATAATTTTAAATATAACTACAGTAGATCCCCTCTTATAATGCCCTACCCACAAAATGCCACTCCTCTTATCAAGGCAGATGTTAGATGCACTGAAATAATATATTACTACTAAATTGTATCCCTCAAGAGAGGCCATCCCTCTTATAAGTGCCACTTTTTCATTGTGGATGGTTGGCATTTGTAAGAGGGTGGAGGTGGGTTGGGGCTACTGTGTTTTAAAGGAGATCACATCAATAACATTACAGTCAAACCTAGTGACACCTCTATAAGTAATAACTTGTATTATGTGACCTTAATTACAGTCAAACCTCTTTAAGTGACACCTCTATATTATGTGACCTTAATTACAGTCAAACCTCTTTAAGTGACACCTCTATAAGTAATAACTTGTATTATGTGACCTTAATTACAGTCAAACCTCCTTAAGTGACACATCTATAAGTAATAACTTGTATTATGTGACCTTAATTACAGTCAAACCTCCTTAAGTGACACATCTATAAGTAATAACTTGTATTATGTGACCTTAATTATTATTTCCCTGCAGAGTGCATTTTATGTCAATGAAACCTGTATTAAGTGACCACCTGTCTAATGTAATCATATTTCACTGTTTCATTGGAAGGTCACATAAAGCAGGTTTGACTGTATTTTGATATTTTTCTTAATGACAATTGAGAAAGATTAATACTTTTCTACAGGAACCAATAAAATTGAAAGACATAATATAAATATAATATTGTTTAAAGTGGTGTTAAACATCCTTACCAATATTAATATTATTTTGGTTTAAAAGAAAAACAAGACAAGGGAGGAGTTAGGGTATGTCTTAACATGAAGCAGGAGGAGTTATAGGGTGTATTAAACATAAACAGACTATAATCTAGAGCAAAACTATTAAAACTAAACCTTATCAGACCTTGGCATCTACTTTTAAACCAATTTTATGCATGGGTATCCTTTTTACATGATTTATAATAAAACTGTACTGACGCAATAGCTTCTTTTTAATTATCATGCGACCCAGTGAGTTCTCCTATCAATAATACTTCAGGACTTGGTTATACTATCCTTTTGTGTGGAACATAAGCTTTCCTTTCTAATACATGAATCCAGTAATTTATATGTTACAGGTCTATAATACTATATAAATCTATATAACCTTATTAACATGTACAGTAGTTTATAATTGTATATGGTTGACATAAACCTCAACAAAACAAGCATTGAATTAACCCACAGAGAGACTCTACATTAATAAGGAATTTCCAATGTTAGTTTTCACTGAAGTATATTCAATATTACTAACATTTTTAGTAGTACAAATTGAAGTAGAAACTTTGTACATATTTCTAACAGAGATTGAAAAGAGCAGTAGATTTATATAACTTTGATTGTTATAAACATATTGAAATTTCTTATAGAAAAGAATTTGAAAGATTAATAAAATCCTACCAAAGGAAGATGTTGGGACAGTACATGTGTATTTAGATCGTCTTCCTTCTGTCTGGCCTCTAGTGACAGTATTATCTTACTGTCCTTCTGTCTGGCCTCTAGTGACAGTATTATCTTACTGTCCTTCTGTCTGGCCTCTAGTGACAGTATTATCTTACTGTCCTCCTGTCAGTTCCTAGTGGGACTCATGAATTTTTAGTTGGGACTCATCAAAATGTTTTCCTACAAGATATGTAGATTCTCCTTCAGTTGACCATGGGTTACGATATTTCTCCATTCAAGAGAGTTGAATTAAAAATGTTAACCACAAGCCATCAGGCGAGTGGTTAAAATTTTAAATTTAACTCTCGAGAGTGGAGAAATATCGAAACCCACATGGGCAACTGAAGGAGAATGTGTTTCTCCCATAATTGATCACAGGAACTTTATTTCAAAATTTGAAATTAATGCGGGGAAAGGCATGAGACATTTTAATCCTCTAGAGGATTACAGATTTTTCCACCACTGGTTTAGCAGGGTTAAAACGCCGTAATAATGCAAGAAATGTGTCTTCATCTTGCCTGACTTCTAATGATAGTATTGTTTGGATGTTTTCCTTCCGACTACTTTCTATCCACTTAGCAACATGATGTCATACCAGCAATATAGACCCATATTTATTCCTTTTTATTCCTAAAATACACACAAGGTGTAAAATGGCCGATTAAAATCCCAAATCTGACAGTGATAGATCATTCTTTCATTTGAAGAAAAGTTCCCCTATTATTAACTTAAAAAAAAATATTAAAATTGCATGTCCAGATAAAATTAAGATTTTAAATCTTTAAATCAATAAAAATTGCATGCTCGGATATCAAAGGTTTAAAATTATTGGTCTGTATAACAGATTTACTATTATCCAACATAACTCAAGGTTATGTCTAATAGCAAAACACTGTCGACTATGTATAACTATGTATAACTATGTATACGTCCATTAAGAAAATGAGCCTACACATGTAGGTGACAAAAATCAATGCATTCAATCATACAAAAATATCTACATGTAAATTGAAAATAAAAAGATTAAAGTTATAAATTAAATGAAGTTTTCATCTAAAAGCTATTTGGATACAAGGGACATCATCCATAGCAAGAGGACAATATTTAATTGATGCATTTATCTCCCTTAAATATTACTTACACATGTATATATCATTGAACTATACATGTGCCAATATTTCCAATCTTTTAGTTGTCCTGCATATAGCTGAAAAACTGCTCACACATGGTCGATAAGCAATAACCAAACATTCAATCCTTTAGTTGTCCTGCATATACAAAATGTAGCTGAAAAACTACTCGCACATGGTCGATAAGCAATAACCAAACATTCAATCCTTTAGTTGTCCTGCATATAGCTGAAAAACTGCTCGTTCATGGTCGATAAGCAATAACCAAACATTCAATCTTTTAGTTGTCCTGCATATAGCTGAAAAACTGCTCGCACATGGTCGATAAGCAATAACCAAACATTCAATCTTTTAGTTGTCCTGCATATAGCTGAAAAACTGCTCGTTCATGGTCGATAAGCAATAACCAAACATTCAATCTTTTAGTTGTCCTGCATATAGCTGAAAAACTGCTCGTTCTTGGTCGATAAGCAATAACCAAACATTCAATCTTTTAGTTGTCCTGCATATAGCTGAAAAACTGCTCATTCATGGTCGATAAGCAATAACCAAACATTCAATCTTTTAGTTGTCCTGCATATAGCTGAAAAACTGCTCGTTCATGGTCGATAAGCAATAACCAAACAATCAATCAATCAACCAAAGATCTTTTAGTTGTTCTGAACATACTAGCTGAAATAGTCTGCTCATTCATGGTCAATAAGTTATACCAATCAGTCAAGTAATCTTTAAGCAAGAGAGTAAATCTTGTTAAATAAGTTAGAATTTTCACACATATGGATCATGTTGAAGTCATATATCGTATTAGACATGTCTCTTGGATGAGATTTTTTAAGTGAGATAAATCACTGCAATACCAGCCAATAGTAATTCTAAATATACCCAGAAAACAAGACCTTGATCTGTCTCTCTATGATAAAATGATACACTTTAGGTATATAATTATAAGTTTACATTTATATAAAGACACTATATCAGTTTATAATAACTTATGTACTAGATAGGACAAGACACTGAAGAAAACAAAATCTTGAAAACAGGGTAACATTCTGCCCGTCCTAATAATTCTGCCATTTATTTATTGTTTTCACACAAAAAAAGCCAAGCAGTTTGTTCATGTGTGTTCAGGTTTTACTAATGGGCTTAGCAGAAAGGGGGGAAGGTGAAAATTATCAAGTTTTTGCATTCAGATACAGTAGTCCCCCCTCTTTATAAGGCTACTCCCACCCAAGACCATCCCTCTTATCAGGCCAAATTTTTAATGTACTTAATACTGACTGGTAAATACTACTACATTTTCGCCTTTAGAGAATCAACCCCTCTTACAAAGATACTTTTACATTACAGAAGGGTGGCCTTGTAAGAAAGGCTATTGTATCCAAAAATGTTATTGCTATTTATCCAGGACCCACCACAACTTAAAATTCTAAGACTGCATTCCACTCAATTGTTATACAAAATATCTACTCTGACATGTACATTACATAACATGTAATAATTTTCTTTATCCATGTTCTTAAGCTAACTTGAGAGACAAGTGAAAAAATGTAGTGTAGTAAATAATAATGGCTTTCATCATAAAACTTTATAACTCCCCTTGCAACAGAACAAGACAAAAGTCTAAAGACTTACTTTACCGACTTCATAATAATAAATTTAACCATGTTAAGTGATTTTATATTTCATTATTAACAGTTTTACAAAAGTAACCTGTGTACAGTCTAAGAAGGCCAGGTTAACAGCAGTATACACCACACGGATCAAAGGACTTTTCCTTCTTAGATCTTGTGCAAATATTAAACAATGGCAATATTTATTCTATATCAAGTGCACACATTTTACATCACATGCATTATAAATTGTCGTACATTTCTTTTTTGCTACTATTGACTCAAAATATCTGTTTTATTTTTCAAAGTACTATGTAAATACATGTAGCTGGTTTAACTCATGAAGTCTAAATAAATGGTTTTAATCTAACAAAACTGATTTATAATTGACGATTTTGTTTGGATTGTATAGAAATAAATAAGCCTAGTATAAACACATACATGTATATTTCAGTGAAAATTCATACACTCATATTGTGAAATCTATCTAAACCAACCCACCTTGGAACTAACTTTTTTGTTTGGAATAGACAGGTGTTCAGTTTATACAGGTTAAATTCACAAAGATTTTTATACAGAATTCTGTTTTATATAGGGTTTGATTTAGACATGTTTCACTAATCACTAATGTTGACTACTTTCAAAGAGTAGTTTCTTGAGAAATTCCTAAATAAATTTGTTTAATTTTATCTAAAATTTATTTACAGCAATATTTATTTTTGATCCTTAATTTGCTTTGTTTTTTGTTTCCATTTAATTCATTTTGTATTGTTTCAATAAATAATACATGTAGTTACAATTTTTTATTAAAAGTTATGTGTGTTTTCATAAAGAAAATATTAAAACTTTGACATTGTCTATTGTTTGACAGCCTTGGCTATGTATAACATAACTAATGGATATACAGTCAGTCTACCAAACTTGATAGTATTACTGATATCTACAAAAATATTCTTAACTTTAAAGTTAACTGTAAAGTTATGACTGTAAATTGAACTTTAATTTCAGATGAATTTTCTGATAAGAAGTTCAGGACATTGATTTTTTGATTTTTTAAACAATAAAATGCAACAATAATTTTCTCAACCATTAAGAATGCTTTTAACATAAAAATCACTGTACCAATCTGTGATGTCTCGATAAAATACATAAATTCTTACTATTAAGTAAAATAATAAAAAAGGAATGTAAATTTTAGTTTTTCAATCTTGAAGTTCCTCACTTTTTACCCAAGTTCTTATAGTTTACACATTTTTGTGTACCTGCATAAGAACTGGCCAAAATTATGCATCAACTTTTTAATCATAAGGGGAGGTTACTCTCTACAAAGAAATTACAAATCAAACTGTATATGTTTTACTTGACAGTAACACCAAAGAAATCAGACATTGACAGGTAAAAAGTAATGAATTGTTTCACTGTGGCCTAACTTGTGTTGTGATAAAATTATTTCACTAAATTATTTCCTGTTTTTTTCTGACTTCATGTATACCTCCCAGAAACAGGATATTATACAAACCAATTAATATAAAATACAATTTTCTGTTTTCTGTAATAGACGTTTAATGCTTTGTCATTTTATGGTGGAAAAAAGTCTTGCACGACAAAGTCACAATGTCTGTATTGGAAAAGATAGAAAAAATATAAAAGATGATATAAATTAATTTCTCAGCAAATTCCTCTACTAAAAATGTTCTAACACATTATTTCAATTAGCTAACAATCCTATATATAGAAAACTTTTTAATGTTGGTCTATCTATCTATCTTTATTTCTCAATAAACCATTGCAATACATTAGGTATAGAGAATTACAAAACTATTTACAAATATATACACGCTCAGTTAAGCACTTAATGATATGAGAAATCTATAATCATACCAAATGATACATATTTAAAATTTTAACATTTAACATATACATCTGATTTTCTTAATATAGATTCAATGTATTCAATAGTTCTCAAGAAAGTTGGTCTATATGATTTATCACAAAAGAAATACATTTAACTGAATCTGTTCACTGAACTCCTCTATTTTAATGAGATATGTGTGAACCTCACAAGGTCTTCTATTTAACAGAGATACATGTGAACCTTTTGAGGTTCTTTATTTAACTGATGTACATGTGAACCTCTTGAGGTCCTCTAATTAACAGAGGTACATGTGAACCTCTCAAGGTCTTCTATTTAACAGAGGTACATGTGAACCTCTTGAGGTTCTTTATTTAACTGCTGTACATGTGAACCTCTTGAGGCCCTCTAATTAACAGAGGTACATGTGAACCTCTCAAGGTCTTCTATTTAACAGAGGTACATGTGAACCTCTTGAGGTTCTTTATTTAACTGATGTACTTGTGAACCTCTTGAGGTCCTCTAATTAACAGAGGTACATGTGAACCTCTCAAGGTCTTCTATATAACAGAGGTACATGTGAACCTCTTGAGGTTCTTTATTTAAGTGATGTACATGTGAACCTCTTGTGGTCCTCTAATTAACAGAGGTACATGCATATGTGAACCTCTCAAGGTTCTCTATTGAACACAGGTACATTTAAACCTCCCTAAGTCCTCTATTTAACAGAGTGACATGTGAACCTCTCTGAGTACTCTATTTAACAGAGTGACATGTGAACCTTTTTAAGTCCTATATTTAACAGAGTGACATGTGAACCTAAGTCCTCTATTTAACAGTGATATGTGACCCCCCTCGAGGTCCTCTATTTAACTGAGGTACATGTGAACCTCTTAAATCTTATCAATTACAATCTTCATTCATTCACTGTACTATCACTGGGGTAAAGCTGATGACCGTAACTGTAAATTACGGTCATCCCAAGATGGCGGACATGAAATTAGGTAAGAATCTTTTTTGTCGATTAAATTGTTTCTATAAGGTATTTTAAATGATACATGCATTAGTACGATAGTAATCTATGAACTTTTCACAAGGAAATCACAAATTACGACTGAAAAATGTATATGAAAGAGAAAATCAGATTTAAAAAAACACTAAGATGACCGTAACTGAAAACTACAATTACGGTCATCTCAGTTTTCAGTTACGGTCATCTTAGCGATTTTTTCAAATCTGATTTTCTCTTTCATGTACATTTTTCAGTCGTAATTTGTGATTTCCTTGTGATAAGTTCATAGATTACTATCCTATCAATGCATGTGCCATTTAAAATACATTAATTACAGAAACAATTTAATCGACAAAAAATATTTTTACCTGATTCCACGTCCGCCATCTTGGGATGACCGTAATTGCAGTTACGGTCATCAGCTTTACCCCAGTGACTATACAGGCTAGAATCATCTTCAAGCTACTCTTATTCTTCCTTACCTTATATTTTACAAAATTGCTTTTTGCTGATTTTTTTGGAATTTTAAATAATATTTATTTTCAATATTTTCAGAGCTGAGTGAAAATATAACTTTTTTTTCTCCACAGCTCGAATGGATTTTCCAATTTAACCCTGATTGTAAAACTATTGTCTTTTCATTTACCTATAACAGAAATGGAAATGCTCACTTGTCAAAAAAGTGGAAACTCACAATACAGTACCTATATACAGTATAAAACTTTATTTTCTAGCTGTTTAGACACGTTTTATTTTCAAATATTTTACTCAAAAAAGAGGAAATCTTCAGATCAGAGGAAACTTTCATCTTTGGCATAACAATAACATGTGTTTTATATTGTTAAATCTTTAAAACCTTTAATATTACAGAATTTTCACACCAAATTATAATTGGAGCTGACCTAGGAGATTTTCAGAAATCCCAGTGAGAGTTAAAACAAGCTTTTGTGTACTCTCTGTTTTATCAAATTATGACTTGTAAAACAGTAACAACAATAAAAGTTAATTTCATTAGGCATATGGCTAGAAATTTAAATCCTGTTTGGAACAAAATGGCTGAATTATAGATGAAGCCTCCACTTAGAAGATCAATTCATTGTTTCTTCACATTGAGGTCAAGAGTCAAAATATACAGTTCAAAGTTGAAACATTTTTTGGTATGGCTTAGGTTTGGTTTATGATGTTTAACGCCACTTTCAACAATATTTCAGTTATATTGTGGCGGTCAGTTTTATTTGTGGAGGAAACAGGAGTATCCGGAGAAAATCATAGACCTGTTGCAAGTCAGTGACAAACTTTATCACATAATGTTGTATCGAGTACACGACCTATTTTAATTTGTAAGAACTGTGGTAATACTTGTTACAACGATTCAGCAATTTACGGCCCTTGTTTGTAAATTTATTCATATTGATAATTCGACAGCACCTGCAGATAACTGAATTCATGTAAAAAAAACATTTATTAGAAATAGATACAGAGAGTAAAAGTATATATTACAGTTTTTTTTAAGTCATCAATACATGTTTTGGATATACCTAAAACAGGATACATGCATGAGTCTCCATATGTTACATCATGTAGACCCAACCTGTATTCATGACACGATTTTAAATTTCAAGAATGTAAGAGATGATATAAATCAAACCAAAAACTATATAATATATACTTTCATTTTATAGATTTCTACATGCCCAATTTACGAACAAAAAAGAAATCATGCAGCTGGTAGGCTCTGAACTAGAATGTCAAATTAAAAAGTGATCATTCAAAGCAAAAAACAGATTAGTAAATCAAAAATATTATTTTCAAAATGATACCTTGAAAATAAAATTAAAAATATTTGGTCGTAAATCATTCAAAAAATGAAATTTCATGTCCCTGTAATTGAGACAGATAAATAAAACTGTTTTTCAGAACATCACCATATTGTTACTTTACATTGTGAGCACACAGTGAATCCAATAATTTATAATCGAGCAATGTTTGAATTATAATGGTTCTAGTTTAAAAAATAAAAAAATCCTGAAATTTTGTTATTAAAAGAGGCTGTTATTAAAAATAAGTTAAAAAAAACTAGAAACGATATATATATATACATTTTTTTATTTATTGAGATCTTGAGAGCAGGATGTCATGAAAAGCCATGAACCCAAAAACACAGGTTGCTATAGCAACGTCTAAATGTGGCCTCTGAGTAACTGAAATGAATGTTATTGCTTAAATTGTCACACCGGCGATGAGTGGAGAATTATATTTGTGTGATCAGTCGTGGGTAGCTTACACAAAGTCCTCACGATTAGCATCGTTCCTCCGGACCAAGATCAGTAAAACTTTGTTTGTACCAGTCAATTTTTCAGTTTTTATTTAGATATACAATGTATATAGAAATAAATTCAAGAATTTGATTTGGATCAGAAGAGGAGTTTGTATAAGTGTTAAATCACTTGTTTTCCAATCTTCTGATTGTATGTTCATATATTATGATTGATTTGATTTGATTTTTGGTGTTTAATGCCACTTTCAACAATATTTCAGTTATATCATGGGGACCAGTTTTAGTGGTGGAGGAAGCCGGAGTACCCGGAGAGAACCATCGACCATGGGCAAGCAACTGGTAAACTTTATCACTTGCGGTTGCGAGTCGAGTTGTTAGATCCAGCGACCTAACTCATTGAGCCACCCGGGGCCCTTCATATATTATGTATATGACTTCTTTTCTCAATGAAATATTGTCTACACAAGAAGTAGCTTTTTATAAAGCAGCAGACAATCCTGAAAGTGGTTGATCAATAATTAAGCTTCATTAAACTTTAATTTCTCCTTCATTATTAAATGATCATGTTTGTAGCTTTGTTAAAACAAATTGGTTGTCAATTATATCGTTAAAATTTAGTGTTAACTATCCAAATAGTAATTATTCACTATAAATTTCATGGTTCTCTATTTATGAAGCAGAGCATTTCCTGTGAAGTTCTGTTGCAGAACATTAACTATTATCAGTTCTGATTATTTGAAGGACAGAAGCATGTATATGTTAAACTGTGATGAGATGTTAGGTATTGTAACCTAATGTTAATTGGCAAATTTCAAATTTCAGACATTTTTTCTGGTTCAAACTTCAAAGTTAGATTTGGACCTTAAATCTATATAAAACTAAATAAATAAAATTCAGAACAAGCATTGCCATGTGACTTCACACTTCATATTTTGCTTACTATTATTAACTGTTATGCAGTTATGCCTCCTTAAATTGACCTCAATACATGTTCAGATTCAAAGACTATTAAATTGGTATTTGTTGCTTCTCCACTAAGCATGCAGCATTAAAGAGAAAGTGGAAAGAGTGATTGGCTCAGAATGAGGATAATGTGTCTGAGTGGGGCGACATGTCTGTTGTGTCAGTGAGCTAGCGCTATAAAAATCCAACTAAGCATGTTAGTCTAATACAAATTGGACCTTATCATCATCTCATGAGGATAATGTGTCCGAGTAAAACGATCGCTCGCTCACTCACTCACTCACTTTAACTGAAATACAATCAATAGTGGTGTTAATCACCAATAATCTAATGAAAGTTGTGATAGATTCCTTAAATTAGTCTATAATATAACCAATTTATTACATCTAGTTTATTTAAATGCTTAACTTTATTGGAATTAAAAGCCTCACAAATAAACCTACTCAAACTGAAAATTGATTAATGATCGAGTGTTTATTATTCTAGTAATTTAATTTTAATAGATCTACAGTTATACAAATGACCTACAACTCCATAATTATTTTGACTACTAATTGTTTTGTTGTGTTTTATATTCAGGATAAATTAGTTTTTATGTACATGTATTAGTATGTCAATGAAGCACTTTTGTTAAAAACAGACAATTAAAATCCTTGATGATTTTTAATTCAAACTAAAACCAATATGACATGTCACAATTTCCTGAACAGAAGGGTTTGTAAATAATTCTAGATCAATGTTTATCTGACCACAGGACAGGACTAAACTTTAAATAAGTTATATATACAAATCTAAACAGGATTAATTGTGTTGTCTTATTACAAGACATAAAATGACAAACATCTCACCTTTTTACGACAACAAGGAGCTTTTGACAATCAAACTCACTTTCCTGTGTGTGCATAAGAGATTTGCACAGTCTGTATAATTTAAAAGTCCAGAATCTTTTGATACTAATATGGGAAAACAACAATTTGAATATTCAAGAACAAATTTAAAACCCCTACAATATTACATTTAGTACTGCAACCTCACAATACTCCAATTCAGATTAATTTTATTTGATTTTTGGTGTTTAATGCCACTTTCAACAATATTTCAGCTATATCATGGCGACCAGTTTTAGTGGTGGAGGAAGCCGGAGTACCCGGAGAGAACCACCGACCATGGGCAAGCAACTGGTAAACTTTATCACTTGCGGTTGTGAGTCGAGTGCACCCTTTTTTGTAATTTACAAAGCCGGGTGCGAACCCATGCCGTATTGATGATATTCCAATTCAAAACACAAGTCTACAAAATTTTAATCTATTTTGATAATAACCCTACACTATTCTATTTCAAATAACAAGCCTGAGATATTCCATTTTTTAATTAAGAATTGAAAATCAGGGTTGCTTACATTGAATACAGTTCATACCTTTCACACCTAAATAAACCTTAATTATCAATAGGAATGTTTGCCAATCTCATTAGTGATGTCATATTAACTAATTTGCATGTCATTAAACAAATAATTGGTTGGCAGTAAAACAATAAGGTAATTGACAGGAAAGTAACCATTTTTTAAATTTTTATAACTTTTTTATTTCCAAACCAATTTTGGTTCTGTAAATTGTTTTAGAGACTTAAGAAAATTCATATTTGTTCTGTCAGTTTACATTTTTTTTATTTTGATATGATAAATTCATAATTCTAATATGAAATAGTGCATTTTTACGCTTCAAAACTAAATAAAACAAGATTGAATTTCCAATCTTGTTATTTTGAATATTTTTATCAAACCTTCGTTGTGAATTAATTATTGCTATATAATTTTCATTTCTGAAAGAATTATTAAATTATCCTAAATAACAAAATAATAATGACAATTTAAAGTTGAGCCTTCATTGAAAGACAAGTGAAATTGTTGATTTCCTGCCAACCACACAGATAAATTCTCAAGCCTGTGACATCACAGCGAACATCCCTATGTGTATTAATTGCTGGACAATTCTTAAGTTACTGTTTTGACAAAATTTTATTTAAAATAACAAACAAAACAAAACAGCTGTTATTCATAAAATAAATCAAAGCATTTATCAATTAAATACATCATTGTATGTTTATGTCCAAATTACTTGACTGACCATAATATGACACCTGTCAGGTTTAATTAACACAATACAGGTGTGAAGATATTACCTGTACTTATTGAGGGCTTCCCTTTATTGAGTGTTTATGCGTTTAATATCAATAATTGTTAAACAAACATACTTCAACTTCAAAAAGCTAAATATTTTACAGTACTCTAACATCTGTGACAAGCTAGTGAACCTTTTAGAATTACAATTTATATAAACTAGTAAAATACAGACATGGATCTGCCCATAAATTTTACAAGTCATAAATAACATATTAAAATCATGGACACCCCTAATTTAAACTGTTATCTATAGGGTATAAACCTGATTATACCTACCAGCTTAAATAATTTGATGTACTTATACAATTAATGGTCAATTAACTGATAAATATGGGTTATGATTTATGTAGATGTGATAACCATGGTGGTCATGTACATCCTTATAGCTGATATGTGATCAATAGAGACAGGTGGCTAAAAAATATCCTTATTATAGCTGATCATGTTAATTGACAGGTGGTTCAAAAATTACCAAATAGTATAGAGACTAGTGGAAGGTGATGAACTAAATACAGTTAAAACTACCTTAAGGGAACGGTAACTGACACCTGTATATAACTATAAAGGACTGTTATATTTTCTCCATTGGATTTTAGTGAATAATGCATATAATTTGAACCTAGAGGAAACAGCTCATAATAGCACATTTTCAAGTTCTTATCCTATGCACACGTCTTTTCTCTTTTTTGTTGTTGAAAATTTGCTTCTTCATCTTCTTCAAATTTTGAATAATTCCTTAAATAGTTAATACAATGCAAAGTTTTCTAAAGGAAACTAGAGGATCCCAGGAGCCTGTATAGCTCACCTGGGAATAATAACAACATCAGTCAATAAAACTTGACAACTTCTGTAAAAAAAAAAAAAAAACAAATGTAGCCCTTGGCATTGCAAACAAACAAATTTGGGCAGGGGTTCCCCCTTTAATGTAAGTTATCAACATTGCTGTAAAAAAACATAAATGTCAATGATTCTCAAAATTTAGCTTTTGCTACTTCACATTTTGTAATAGAGTTGCTTCCCTTTGATTATTTGAGTACCCAAAAGCAGCGGGTCAACAAAAAATGCATTTCAATAAAAGGAATAACTCTTCACACAGTTGTCGGACATTTTCAACTGTTGGAACTTTTTTTTTGTAGATCTTGACATGCTGAACATTTTTGCAGTTTAAACTTTCCCTCTATCTCTAATAGTTTTTGAGATATAAGATGAAAATATTAAAATTTAGAATATTTGATGAAAAAAGGGCAATAACTCCAAAATGGGTACTGGGGTTTACCTAAAAATTACAGGGTAGGTAGATCTTGACATGCTGCACATTTTTGCAATTTAAACTTAATCTTTATAGTTTTTGAAATATAACTCCAAAATGGGTACTCAGATTTATTTCAAAATTGCAGGGTAGGTAGATCTTGACATGCTGAACATGTTTGCAATTAAACTTAACCTCTTATTTCTTATAGTTATTGAAATATAAGACGAAAAATATTAAAATTTAGAAAATTTGATGAAAAAAGGGCAATAACTCCAAGATGGGTAATAAGATTTTCTTCAAAATTGCAGGGTTGTTAGATCTT
>MJUT01034832.1:190068-200348 GCA_002080005.1 Gigantidas platifrons
GATTTATTTCAAAATTGCAGGGTAGGTAGATCTTGACATGCTGAACATGTTTGCAATTAAACTTAACCTCTTATTTCTTATAGTTATTGAAATATAAGACGAAAAATATTAAAATTGAGAAAATTTGATGAAAAAAGGGCAATAACTCCAAGATGGGTAATAAGATTTTCTTCAAAATTGCAGGGTTGTTAGATCTTCCTGTGCTGATCATTTTAACCCTGTCAGATTTCTGATATTATAACGGTTTTTGAGTTATTACGCAAAAACCTTCAATTTTACCATATGTTCTATTTTTAGTAACAGCGGCCATGCTGATTGGTGCACGGCATCACCGGACATAATTTTGAAACTAGACAACCTAGTGATGATTCAGACCAAGTTTGGTTCCAATTGGTCTAATAGCTTCAGAGGAGAAGATCTTTGAAAAAGTTTACGATGTACAACGACAGATGCCAAGTGATTGCAATAGCTCACCTGGCCCACTGGCCCTGTGGGCCAGGTGAGCTAAAAAATGTGACAGATAGTATACGACTTGTATCGCTGTATCAAATATACATCGCCATGAACAGGGTTCGGACTGACAACTGTAATGGTGATAGGTACTGACTGCATCTATAGTTAGTGTAGTTGTACATCCAACTACTTTCATATGCGATTACAACCACAACAGCCTCTATTATGAAAAACAAAAATGTCATAAGCGATATAAGGATTTATGTTATTATTTTCTCTGTATATACATTTTAATTATTTATGCTAATATCAGGAGTTTTAGTGGTCTAATGTCTAACCTGCCAATGTAGATAAAGATCTAATGATAAAACTCCATGAAATTTGTTTACTCAATACTTAAATTATGATTACAGTAAACAATGTTAAGAATTTACCAGGACTTAATTCATCAAAATTTTATTTTAGATAAGGGGATAGGATAGGACATATAAAGGCAACAACATAGGAAGTTGTTAAAATTCTTCACCTTTTATTTATATGTGTAAAGTCATTTTACAGCCCCAATCCTATAATCTCGCTCTTAAAAAAATCATATTATATAGCTGCTTGCTTAATACTTGTAATTAACTTTGTGTTACATCAGAATTCTGTTCAGTGAGTTGTTGCTCCACTCAGAAACACAATTCTCAGATTCCCAACCAACCAGTCTTCGCTAAATTACTTGTTAGTGCTGCATGCTTAAGAGATTAAGCAACAAATACCAATTTTATAGTCCTTAGTTCGAGCCTCGACTGGGAAAATTTCTGTTCAACATCTTTTCTATACCTATATTACATGTAGCCTGACACAGTACATGGAAGATGAAGAACAGCGATAAAAGAAACTCATCAGTAACGGTTGATTATTTACCTGATATGTGCCAGTTCTAAGTAGATTTTCTTTCATGTTCTCATTCATATCCTTTGTCTTGTTCAATTCAGTATAATACTACTTAAAAATAATCCTGACTTTAAAAAATAAATCCACAGCACTTCACCATTTCAATGTGTTTATATACATGTACATGTGTATCGCAATGTCTGAAGCAAGAAGTGTTTCAAAAATGTATTTCAATATAAAAGATACTTCAAACTAATCTTCAGGTTTAGGGTTATGGTGTTTAACACCACTTTCAATAATATTTTAGTTATATTGTGACGGTTTAACTGAGCATTACATGGAATATATTTACACATACAAAATATGAAAAGTTCTTCACACGACAAAATTGTACAATAATAAAAATTTAAATATTTCACAACTCACATTGAATATCAAAAGTCAAGGTCAAAACAACTTCATTTTACTTCATGCTGACTAAACTCTGGACCATTAAATCACTAAAACTTTTGATAATTATATTTTAGTGTTATAAATATCTAGCTATTAATGGTTGGTGAAAGTGCTCTATAACACAACAGGGACAAGTGACATGAATCAAGAATGGAAAATCCAAAGACGGTCATGAAACATTAGATACTGTACAAGACACAGAATGAAGACATACAAAACAAATACATTACACAAATGACCAACACACTGAACACAGGCCCAACCGAAAAACCAGGGGTGAACCCAGCTGATTGCAAAGGGCCAAGTCTCATAATTGAGGCAGAAAAAAAAATGGATGAATCGTGAAGACTTTATTATTATTATACCTATAAAACAGACAAAACTTCAAATTCTAATAAAAGTTGTACTACACTATTCTTCGTGGATGGACATCTACCTGATTATAATATATTTAACATGTTCAATATGGCACATTCTGTTACTGTATTGTCAGTTTTGACAGTATGTACATTTGTAATTGTGTATACCATAATCATGCACCATGAGGGCCCTTTAATAGTAAATAAAATATTTTATCTTATCTTAGGTTTGTTTTATCAAAATAAAAACATTAATCAAAATAGAAAAAAAATTATAAGACAGGCCTAATAGTTTCATAGGTCATGGATAATTGTCAACATGGTCAAAGAAATAAATTTCTAGAGAAACTCTAAGATGTTCTAGATGCCAATCTCTCTTTGAATTTTTTGTCTTTAAATAATAATCTAAGTTGTCAATATTGAATAAATTTCTACCATTTTATAAATTTGTTTTGAAAAAGAGTTTCAATATTTTTGCAGTCATTGATACATGTATTTATTTTCAAAGTGTGCCTTAATCTGCAAAGTAATCATTTTTGATGTTCTGTGAATACGATTTTTCAGACAACTATACATTCTTACATATTTTTTTCTGTATAAACTAAAAATATTATTTCTGACCACATCTGTGGTGTAATGTAGTTGATAGAGGATTTGAACCCCCATAAATTTAAACCAGAGACTATAAAACCAGTATTTCTTGTTTCTCTGCTTAGCATGCAGCAAAGAGAAGGAGCAAAGACTGCTTAGCTCGGAAGAGAGGTAATGTGTCAGAGTGTACTGACATCAGTTTATCTGTGGACTGTTGTTTCAGTGAGCTCATACATGTAGCACATGCTTCACAGCATATATCAAGCACTTTTGTCTATACATGTAATAACATGCATATTTGAGTGTAACAGGCAGAATTATATAACACAAAAATGTAATTGATTTTCCATCATTTTCATTTTTGTGGGGGTCAAAATTAGCATTTGATCACATAGGAAAAATAATCTAATAAAAACCATTCAAGTAAACAACTGGAAGATACAATGTATAATAATATTGCTTGACTACAGGTAATGTTTTCCCCTTTATTTATAAATTTCTACCACAACACAAAACAGGAAATTCGTTCAATAAAGATTACTATTCAAGCTTCAATGTTAGATAAGAATTATTGTAAACTTCTTGAAAAAATAAAATAGATTTGCATATTTTTTTAGGTATTATGAAGAGTGCAAGGGAAAATTCATTTAATATACAATCTGTACATGTACGCTGGCAAATTTAAAACAAATATTTAAATAGTTGTAAAAAATGAATTCGTTTTACTAAACAGACATATTTTGAAATAAAAACACATATTTTGGGTATAAGAGTTAAAATTCATTTAAATAAGAAATATTTCTGTATAAACTTACAGTGGTTGGAAGTATACAAAACTGTAAAAGATTATATATTAATACATATTTGAAAAATATTTCTTATAATATCCAAAACAGGCGACGACAAGAAAAAAACATCTTTCTAAACATACAAAAATATTTTATTTTCATTATATATCTTTTCAAATACAGTGTCAGTGTTATCTATATCTCCCATATGATTTTCAACGAAATACAAGACATTTCCGTGTTTAAATTATCCTGAAAATAATAATAATACGAAAAAAGAAAATAACATACCCGTTGCAGCGTTATACTTTTTCTTCTCTGTTTTTCATAATTTAAAAAATAATATCGTGAAAATTCTTAATTAATCCAACAACTAACTACTAATATATATCACGGAAGATCTGATTAAAATCCGTCACTATTAAATTACAGGTGTGAAACAACTTCGCATCCATTTTACAATAAACGCTTCTGTGATTTAAACAGATCACATGTTTCGTCGTGAAAACCAATATCCGGTTATGAGCCAGGTAAAAGGTAAGAGGCACCATGTGGGGATTTAATTAGAGAATAGGTAACGAACCAATAAAAATGGTAGTTATATGTTTAATGGGAGTAATTACAATGACACAGATGCTTAGCGCAAATTTCAAATATAAATATTTTAGTTAGGTCTATATTATCGTGGATGTCCTTTTTATATTGGTGTACAGAGCCAGAGCTGCAGAGGTAATAGCACCGACAATGGCGACAAATCGCTGACAAAACAAATAAAAGGGAGAGGGGGCAACTACCAATATTCTTATATCATAAATAGATAAACATGGAATACACTATGTACTAAGTTTTACACGATATAAAGTAAAACAAAAACTAATTTTAATAATAATAATTATAATCAAATCAAATCAAATATTTATTGACAATAAGCCATATGCTGGCGTGTATCAATACAATCACATGACATTAAACAATACACAAAGGTACATATAATAGTAATTTGTTCAATTTAATTTGTCCATTACACATCCATAATAAAATAAACATTTACATTATACAATGTATATATGATGACATACTTCAATAACTCTTTTTAGTTATAAATACAACATTAAATCATTATTATAGTTTATTTATCATTTATTTTGTTCAGAAGCCTTATTATGGCTTATATTAGCTTCTTGTATGTATTTACATGCAAGTTGAGTGGTAGAGAGGTTTGTAGGATTAAGAATATCCCTAATTAGATCTGCACCAATTTTTAGTGTAAAAAATAATTCTTTGTAATAACCTTCTCTTAGGTGTTTGTATTTAGGACACTCTAGCATGAAGTGTGTTTCAGTTTCTATTTGATTTAGGCAATGGTGACAGAAGCGATTTTCTTTTGGTGTATTGCTATAACAACCAGTTTCAATTTCTAAAGAGTGTGCACTTACCCTGATTTTTGTTAGTGAAGATCTAAGGTTTTAATAATAATAATAATAAATTACATAGTATTCAGAAATTTGTAAGCCATACCTTTGTATCAATATTCTATAGGGATGTTCGCCGTGATGTCACAGGCTTGAGAATTTACCTGTGTGGTTGGCAGGAAATCAAAAATTTCGCTTGTCTTTCAATGAAGGCTTAACTTTAAATTGTCATTATTATTTTGTTATTTACGATAATTTAATAATTCTTTCAGAAATGAAAATTATATAGCAATAATTAATTCACATCGAAGGGTTTATAAAAATATTCAGAATAAAAAAAGATTCAAAATTCAGTCTTGTTTTATTTAGTTTTGAAGCCTAAAAATGCATTATTTCACATTAGAATTATGAATTTATCATATCAAAATAAAAAAATGTAAACTGACAGAACAAATATGAATTTTCTTAAGTCTCTAAAACAATTAACAGAACCAAAATTGGTTTGGAAATAAAAAAGTTATAAAAGTTTAAAAATTGGTTACTTTCCTGTCAATTACGTTATTGTTTAACTGCCAACCAAATATTTGTTTAATGACATGCACATTAGTGAATATGACATCACTAATGAGATTGGCGAACATTCCTATAGTCAGGGTCAGTGATTGATTCGTTAATTCTCAATAAACCACTGGAATACATAGGTATAGAGAACTACAAAGCTATTTACAAATATACCTACAGTGAAACAGAAATGGACACAGCATATTAGCCCGATGCAGACACGCCTTCATTTATGACTTCATTGTACATAGCTTTAACAGATCTGATTGTTTTCGTTACGGTCATAATGTGTTTAAATTTAAGAACATTTGGCCTTTTTCTTAGGTAACTAGGGATGATGTGCTAACGGTTTTTCCTCAAAATATCGACAGTGTAAAATATAATTGGAATTCATCTCCAATGTCATTTGTGTGACAGAGGAGACATTTCCTATTGTTTCTTACGACTTACCACTAGCTCTCCTATGTTATAGGAATATGATGTAGATATAAACGCCACTTTCAAAAATATTTCAGTTATATTGCGGCGGTCAATTTTATTTGCAGAGTAAACCGAAGAAGACCAGTGACCTGGCTGTCACTGTCATGGTTGTCGCTGACCTGGCTGTCGCAAGTCACTGGTCACAGACTTGATCAAATAACTGTATCGAGTACACCTCTCCTGGGCGGGATTCGAACTCACAATTTTAATGGTGATAGGCACCGACTGATTGCACGGGTAGTTGTAAATTCAACTACCAGATGATCACTACCACGACAACTTCCTCCTGTATTGTCCATGTTTTCAAGTATGTCATGTTTTTGAGATTCTAGAGTCGTTCAGTCGAATATGTGCATTTTTTTTTATTATTTGCTTATCATGATATGAATTTGCTGTTGGAGATCCAGGTTAGTGGGTTGGGTTCACATTAACCGTACATGTACCGGCAAGCCAAATCCTGGATTCTCATCTGTCTTTCTTAATTGTTCAATACATTGAGGTGAAAAGTTTTGGTCATTTTGTGGGATTGGTGACAATCGTTGTTTAAACTTTCTTTTCATAATGAAATGAAAGATGCGGATTTTGTTTTATCTTATGATTATTTTTTAAGTGTCATATTTATCTGCACGGGAAATTACAAATAGGTCAAAGGGAGGTAACTTAAAAAAATAATCAGATCTGAAATGTGAGTGTGTAAGAGATAGGTCTCCCGGAATATACCTCTATACATTGACTGTGTTATTAATTAATAATAATAATTCTTTATTTGCATAATACACCCATGTGGGTCAAGCAAATACAAATACAAACAAACAGAACATAGAAAACATAGAAAATTACAATTTGATCACAATATAGGATACACAAAATAAATCCTATTAACTAACATTATATTTTTCACATGTCATACCTTTGACCGACAAGGACTTCCTTTTTGCAATTCTGTAGATTGCTTTATAAAGTCTCCTACTTCTGCCAAAAGTTCAGAATTTGTATTTAACAAAAAAAAAATTATTTTATTTAATGGTGTTTCTTCAATAAAGTCTGGTTTATTTAATATTGTTTTGTTAAATAAATTGTTTCTAAGAGAGTGGTTGGCTGTGCATTTTAAAAAAAAGTGGTATTCATCCCCCATTTCATTTAATTTACAATTTTTACATATTCTTTCTTCCCTTGTTATATTTTTATACCTCCCTGATTCAATCTCTAAACTGTGATTACTCACTAAATTTTGTAATTAATTGTCTCATTTTGAAGTTAGAGAAGAATAATAAATTATTTTCAAGTTTTAACTCTGATTTTTTTTACTGTAAATATACAGTTTGGAAGTTTCATTGAAAGATGAAAATTTTTCTAACGTTTTTTTACTATATGAGTCATTTATTACTTTCTTAATTTTTTTCTTCAGTGAATGTTTTATAGAGGCAAAAGGACTGGTGAAATTTTCAAAATCTGTGATTTCAAGATCTAATTCCTTAAAAATATATCCTATGAAACTATACCAAGTATAGATTCCATCAGAATCAACAGACTTACAGATGGAAAATGCCTCTTTAAGTAGAGGGTTTATTGGAACTGTTTGTAATCTACAAAAATATAGTATAGCTTGGGTTTTGATACATTAGATTAATGTCAATACAAATTAATGTATTAGATTAATGTCAATACAAAAACAAAATTGCATCTTCTTCAAAGGTGTTCTTAAGCTCACTATCTGCAATCTTTCCATATTTTCTAAATATTCAGATTTGCAATGAATTATTTTGGAAAGTGAAAAATTTCCATCTTCACCGCTAAGAAAAAAGAATCCATATAAATATAAAAGGGTTTATTTTGGTGTTCAGAAGAAGTTAATAACCTATTAAATATCTACAAAGGATATATATATATATTTGTTTGTTTTTGTAAATGCCCAGTGGACTCTTCCAAATATTATACTCATCAAAGACATATATATGTTTAGTACTTATGTACCAATCTAAATTCTGCAAATTGCTTGTTTGTATACTATTTATTACTTTATGTATTAGAATGTTTTTTTTTTGTAATATGAATCACTGTAATGACTCTGCCCCTTGCTGGGACCTTGATTGGACAATAAGAATCTTATCTTATATTACATCTCAAAATAACGAGAAGCAGTGCTAAATCAGAAGCCAGATTCAAGCCGTTAGAAGCCTTCCCCACAAAGGGATTGAGTGTTCTGGTCCACGAATGTGGGCGTGGGTTCGAATCCCACATCTGACACTAATATTTTTATTGAACATTATATTTGTTGTTTATTTTTTCAACCAACTTTTGTGCAGATAATTTGAATATTTATTGGTATGTGTCTTGTCAGTACTCCGGTGTTCTCCTTGAATAGGGAGATGACTATATTTTATTTACTTTTTATGTGTAACACTAAATGACATACCTCTACACTGATTGTGTTACTAATATCAATACAAAAAACCCGATTACATCTTCTTCAAAGGTGTTTTTTTTTGCTAACTATTTAAAAAGAAAGTTCGGTTATATTTGTCATTCACTTGCACTCGTTGTAGCGTTGACTTCTTTCCATAAATTCTACATATTCCGATTTGCAATGAAAGTTTTGGAAAGTGAGCAATTTCCATCTTCATCGATTATAATAAAAAGAGAGAATCCATATATACCATAATAACGCAAAACATTGCAATGTCAGGCTGCCCACGTGGTCTAAGGCGCCAGACTCAAGGTAGAAACCTTCCTATTGAGTGTTCTGGTCCACGTATGTGGGCGTGGGTTCGAATCCCACATCTAACACTAATATTTTTGTTGTTTTTTTTTTTTTCATCCTCATCTGTCGAAACTTATCTTCACGGGTGGATATTATTTTTCTGTCATAAATAATCACAACAATACTCTTATACAGCTTGGCAAATGAATCTATTCACAACTTTTAATGCCATGTAAGATACACATTACAAAACATAGAAATAAACGAGAGCAACACGTTATGGCGACAATTTAAAAATCAAAGCATCGTAAGTTATTGCCAGGATTTATTTTCGGTCGACATTACAACGCCTATATTTCAATTACCGCTACAATATAAGTATAGGTAAATACGGGTATGGGGGAGATGCAGACACAGAGACAGCAAAAACCTGTGAATATTTACCACCGGTACATCGAATCCGTCCACCAATCAGTTTATAGACAAAGAAGAAAAAGAGTCTAAGCTTCTGAAATATAGACGAGAAACAATTGCAACATAAAGGAATGCGATTTTTCTCCAACATTTTGTAAGTTTTCCTGTGAAATTAATGAAATTAGTCTGTCTAATACAAGATGTTGTAACACCACATTGTATGGTGATAAAAGAATAGGGCGACGATGTTCTCTGACGGACAACGTTTTTAGTATTGGAAGAGTTCTAAATGCAAGTAGGTGAAACAAAGCGATTGTTCAATGCTCATTCAGTCATTATGCATTCCCATTTCCAAGAACATAGTTTCAATATTTCCGGCAACTGTATGGTCTAGAATATAAACGTTTATTTCACATCTCTCCAACAGAAGCGCGGGACTTTTCGGACGATTATTTAGTGACACTGATACAACGTACTAAATCAACTAAAATACTGGGATTTTCATCAGTTTTAGAATACATTTTATTTGTATTTAGTAATATAGGAAGGGTTATTCTGAACTCTGTTTTATGATACAAGTATACGATTACGGATAGCGAAATGGTGTAAATGCACAAACAGAAAGACGCAGATGTATTCAATCTTGATATTTTGAGAAAATTAAAATAAGAATAACAATGAAAGGTCAATTCTTGATCTTTTGACGTTTCGCTTTTCAGACCAAAAAATAGAAATGGCAGCGGTGGGATTCGAACCCACGCCTCAATGAGACTGGTGCCTAAAACCAACGCCTTAGACCGCTCGGCCACGCTACCTGACAACTTTTGTGCAGATAATTTGAATATTTATTGGTATGTGTCTTGTCAATACTCCGGTGTTCTCCTTGAATAGGGAGAGGAATTGAGCACAGCCCCTTGACGGAAGTGTGTTATTTACTGCGATGGATTTACGTTGATTCAAAGGATAATTGACAATTCTGAACTGTTTATAAGGTATATATGATATTAACAATAATTAGACATTTGAATTGAACAATTATTATAACCAGAAGTTGAGCGTCCGTGCCCCATACACCATCGATTCACTCGAAGGTGAAGGGGGGTAGTTTCGGTGCACTCGAATGAACTTTGTTGACAGTTTTGGGCCGTGCTTGCTTAGAATTTTCCGGCGTTTCCAAAATTCCTAAAAA
>MJUT01034832.1:249238-261150 GCA_002080005.1 Gigantidas platifrons
ATATATATATATATATATATATATATACATGTTGTGGTAAAACAACATCAGAAATATACAATAATGTTAGTTGTTTGTTGTTGCATGTATCACTGTGTCTTATTCATTGTGCTTTTCCATAAACCGAATACTTACTCATAGTATACATTAACAATAATGTATAAAGATAACTTGGTCGCTGTTTAACATGAGCAGTAATTTAGTTATATATTCTAGTCAAGATGTTTACAACATTCAAAAAAATATACCTACATTGTTAGCATGTACATGGACCTTGGGTGGATGTTTTGACTACAATTATTTGGGGATATAATTCATTGTTTGTTGTTGTTGTTGTTGTTTTTTTTTGTTTTTTTTTGTTCCGCGCGTTATAGCTAATGTTTTCTGTTGTTGTTTATTTATTGGTATATATATATAAGACTATCGAAAAACAAATAATATTTTCTGAACCAACAGCAATACTTGTGAGTTATCATAGATGTTGTTTTTCACAGATGTAATATTGATCAAAGAAATGGAAAAATGTTCACCTCATTTGTTGTGAGCATACGTAAACACGTTATTTGATAAAAAAAAAAAAAATCATAATCGATATATTTTAATGTGCTATTGAAATGTATTACTTGATATCATTTCTATATATATATTTATTAAATTTAACTTAGTTTAAATAAAAAGAAAATCATATATATGCGTGTCTTGACCTTTTACATTCTTTTCAATAACCCCGGAAAGTACAATTCTATACACCAAAGATCATCTACACAATTTATCATTAGGAGTAAAGAATACCACTCTTGATTTAGGGATGTGATCATTGTTGAAGACCCTACTGTGACTGTAAAATGTAGAACAGCAATAAAATCGTTATTCCTTTACTTTGTGTCTAAATGCAATGTTTGGTAGTCTCTCGTGTTCATTTACATCCCTATCCTTTCTTACTATTATTATGTATACATTCAGTATATGCCATAATGACAAATCATATATCAAGCTTCATGATTATTTACGCCATTCTGAAAACCAGTGAAAGCTGTATCAATATGATGCTACAAATCTTTGCTTTTACTTATAACTTATTTGTAGAAGAATGTGTATCACATGATACCCATCGACGGCTTTTTCGTCTTTTGAAATTATTTCTTCTAAGCCCATCCTTCCGGAGAACATGGGTTCACTCCTGATATTTAGTGGGGTTCGTGCTGCTCAATCTTTTTGTTTTCTGCGTGGTGTTTTGTAAATCGTTGTTTGTCTTTTTGTCCTTTTTTCTTTTTGTCATTGTATTGTTTGTTATTTATCGATCAACGGCTTCTTACCTCTTTGGTTTATTTATATCTTCAAAAATGCCTTACAACACAATGTCCAAAAAAAAAAAATAAGGAAAAAAAGAACAAATAACAATCTACAGAGCATTGCATAGAAATCTAAAGGTCTAGCAACACTAATCCCACTAAAAACCAGGGGTGAACTCATATGCTCCGGAAGAGCTAGTAGCTCTTGCTCCACGTGTGACCTCCGTCGTGTTATTGGTACCCATATGACATTACCGGATATGACGCTTTAATATTTTACTTTACAGAGTCGGCTATTAAATGAGAACATAACTATAATTAGACTGCATGAGTAAATTAATAAAGCAAACATATAAGCGCGAAATATAGAGTATAGTTTTTATGCGGACGACCACTAACTGGCCATCGTGATACTTAATAGAGACATGCAACATGCACCGGAACAGCAAAACTTCCCTGACAACGGGAATGTGGTCAGAAGACAACTATGTACTCACGTTACATTTTTTTGTCAGATTTATATCTTTACATTTGAAATATATTGATTTATTTTAATATATTCAAGCTTAGTGTAGCTTTTTTATTGACATATCAAAAAGACACACATTTTCTCATTTCTCAATCAGGACACGGTTTGAGTGGAACAGGAACTGCTTCCCATCCGAAGCACCTGAATTCGTCTCTTGTTTTAGTATGGTTCGTTCGTGTTATTCGTGGTCTTCTATTGCAAATATTCACATATTAAGTTCGGTGTTGAGGCGTCTGCTGCAATTTCTGTTTAAAAACAATGTTCGATTCGTCTGTACTGCCATTTGTTTTGTAGGAGGTTCATATTATATTTATTGCATCTATACTTTTTACGTATACTGGTGTTCAACACAAATTTAATATCAAATGACGTTGGTGTCGTTTAATAGTAACACGAGAAGAGGACCTGAATTCACCCCTAGTTTATAGTGGGTTTGTGTTGCTCAATATATAGTTTTCTGTGCAATGTATCGAGGATCAGTGGTTGTACGTTTGTACTTTTTCTTTTGACCTTTGCATTGTCTATCGTTCGTATATTTACCGCTTCTGATCATCCATTTGGTATCTTAATAATGTTTTTGTCAATCCTCTTGTTTTCGACAATTCGTGCTTCCCATCGTCTATATATCTAATTAGACCAACTTGAGACTAACGTGGTCTTGTTTTTCTTTACACTTTTGATGCTGCTAATATGAATCACAATGTGGCAACCTTTCATAGCAATTCTATTCTGACGAAAATAGAATCCAGCAAATATGTAATGTCCGCTTTTTAAACTCTACCATTTCAAATCTGAAAAAGGAAACATGTCGATTGTCTAGTGTTAATTAAATTGTCAGAATTTAATCTTGATCGAAATCTATTTATCGATGCAAATTTGTATCTCGCTATTTGTGTTCTTAGTTTATCACATCTTTAGGAACTCCTTTTTGATATTGATGGCGCGTCATTTCTACCAATCTCTCCATACATTCCTTTCCGCGACACTCAAAAGTCGTTTCCCATGATCTCCTATACCTTCCACATTTCTATATGATTTTCATATTTAATAGAACTTGTTTTAGTTCTGAATATGCATGAAATATTTCCCGGTGGATGTTAAAGAACTAACAACTAATCAAATAGATCACATTTACAAAAACGTGAATAATATATCACAACAAACGACCAACTCAGTCTTGTTTTTGCTTACACATTCTATGTTGCTAATAAGACTCACGCTATGGTAAACTTTTGAGACACTTTTTATTGGCAACACATATACCAAAACATGAACAAATGAACAAACCAAGACTATGGGAGTGAAAATAGAACATAGTTTTCATACGGATGTCGAACTGAACATAATAATACTTTGATAGAGACAGGTTCCACTGGTGGAGAAAGAATACTTCCGAACCACCCGTGTTCACCCCCGTTTGGTAGTTGAGTTAGTGTTGTTCAACGTAATAGACGAAATAGGAGATGTATTTGTTTGATGTATAATGTAGTCAATAGCTCTGTCCCCTCTTATCTAACAGACATCTTGCCCCTAGAATTTCCGAAACTACTAATTATCATTTCAGAAACATTGACGATTTTACCATTCCTAGCTATAGATTAACTCTGACAAATTCTAGTTTCTTCCCATCTACACTTCGTGCCTGGAACTCCTTTAGAGAATAGTTACATTAGTTTTAAAAGGCAACTAGTTAACAATACCTTAGTTACAGTTTGGTATTCTACCGGTGTACGAAAATGGAACACTATTCACACTAAATTACGTTATAATTATAGTATTCTTAACTACGATTTATTCAGATTTAATTTAAAGGATAATCCTGGTTATGCTTGTAGTTTTGAGTGCGAAAAAGTAATTCACTTTTTTCTTGAATGTCCAATTAATGACATATCAGAAATACTTTATTTTTAATACTTCAAATTTACGGAGCTATAGATATAGATATGATTTTACATGGAAACGAAAACTTAACTGAAGCACAAAATGTTGATATTGATATTTTTTACAGCAGTTCAAACGTTCATACGTAATAGTCATAGGTTTGATTGATTGTTTCAGGTGTTACTTTCACTAGTTCTTTTTCTCTTCTTCTTTGTAAAATCTATTTTGTCTTTTTTGTAAAAGTTAATATCACTTACACATTGTTCTAATATTTATTTTATTGAGTTTTCCCATCTATTATGCTATGTTGTAAATTGTAGGGAGAGGGCGTTTATAATGTTGCTATAACTTGTGCCCAATCCTATTGCTTATATTAGAGCAATAAAATAGGCTTAATTCAGTGTTGTTCAATCTAGTGTTTTCTGTCTAATGTTTTCTAGATCAATGTTTATCCTATTGTCTTTTGTTTTCTTTTGGACTTTGTAATGTTTGAATGAATTTGAATTTAAATTTTGGTGTTTAATGCCACTTTCAGCAATATTTCAGCTATATCGTGGAAACCAGTTTTAGTGGTGGATGAAACCGGAGTACCCGGAGAAACCACCGACAATGGGCAAGCAACTGGTAAACTTTATCACTTGCGGCTGCGAGTCGAGTGCACCCTGTTTTGTAATTTACAAAGCTGGGCGCGAACCCACACGGTATTGGTGATAGGTTGGTATGAGTTGTTAGTTCCAACTCATTGAGCCACCCGGGCCCCTTGTAATGTTTGTCTTTCTTCTATATACTGCTTCTGATGACCACTTTGGTATCTTCTGAGAACAAATATAGTATAACTAATCGTGGATTTTGAATATCAAAATAAGACCACGAGTGACCGAAGTACGCATAAAGATTAAATGAGTGGGCGCAACTTGTTCCGTCTACGAGTTTAATCCTTAATGCGTATTCGGTCACGAGTGGTCTTATTTTGATATTCAAAATCTACGATTAGTTATATTGTTTATTATATAGACTTCCAAAATTTCTTTTATATTATTTTATTTTATTTGTATATTCCATTCCACGCGTATGAATCTACGAGCAATGATAGTGTGTAATCAATATGGTCGCACATTCAAACAAGTCAAGTGTTTCCGCTTCGATGAAAAAAGTTGGAAATATAAATGAAGGACGAGTTTCTGAATTTTATTTGAATATGGGTGGATTTGTAAAGTTGTTGTGGAAAAATTCATTGCAATTGTGACTCATGTCAGTCCGATTTATCTGTGGAACCAGGCACGATGTGTTATTGTCCGAGTCGTGTGTATTTCATGTGTAACATAATCGAATTCGAACTAAGGAATGAATCAATGTCCTCAAATGAAACGTTCTGAAATCTACCCACTGGGCTTTAGTTTGATATGCATTTTCATTTGTATTGCCATTGGAATTTGGAACATTTGTTTGGACAAAATATGTACATATCCGTTTTCACGGAGTTTGAGAAGCTATACAATTGTGACCCAAACTATTGAAAGTAAAACCCAGACTTTCCTGAACAACTACAACAATAACATATGGTTTGGAAACTCAACACAATAATCCTTAAAAACAATTCCAAGACTTTAACCTTTACAACAAACTAACTTCCTGACCATCTGGAAACTACAAATAAAGCAGCGTTCAAACATGTATTATAAAACAATTCATAAAACCACGAAAGGACAGAGCAAACACAGAACTCTGTCAAACCTTGAAACACCTATGTTTCATAAATGCTGAATATACACAGCACAAACTATAGAACAATCAAACGCTACCTGTTCTGATATGTTGCGACCATTCCCTTTACTGATATGTCGTGACTTGACTTGTGAGATCTGAAGAAACGCAAGTCACTGACAAACTTTATCACATAATGTTGTATCAAGTACACCTCGTCTGAGTATTCATTATTTAATCTTGATCGAGAACAATTATGGAACCAAATTTGCATCACATGAACGTTGTTCCTAGTTGATCACATCTTTAGGAACTCCTTATAACTATTGTTGACCCTAATGATATCTCCTTATTTTTTCCAACGGAATTCAAAAGTCACTCTCCTTTGCTTTAATATGCCGTCTTCCTTTCTGAATAGTTTTTAGATATTGTTGAACCTATTATCGTCTTGAATTTGAATGAACTATTTTCCGATGGACGCTTAACCAGCAACCATGATCATCAGAAAATATTGACGGGCATCTCTATACGAAATTCTAATATGACGTCCTTCAAACGCTTTGAGTCCAAACCCGTGGTAAAATTAATATATACCTACACCCATTGTAATTTATGACGTCATCGACAATTTATAACGATATTTTACCTTTTTTTACATATTAGAATCGAAATAATTTATGGTAGCCCGAATTTATATTATTTTTACCACGGGTATTCACTTTATGCCTATATTTTACCCCTCGCTACCCGTGGTAAGAATAATATAAATTCGGGCTACCATGAATTATTTCTTAAATAAATTTGTGCAACATAGATCACATATATAAAATTATCAATAAATTAATCTATGGGAGTGAATAATAGTACATGAACAGCAATCACTCACTCACTATTACCACATTTTCTTTTTACCAAGGCGTAGTTATAAACAATGCTTTGGGTTTCACTAATTAGTGCTTCCCACTGTGCACAGAAATAAAATGACCAACTCAGTCTTAAAATTTGTACACGTTTGATGCTGCTAATAGATATCACAATATGATGAACTTTTATGACATTTTATTTACTGGTAGCAATCTGTTTAAATGACACTTTCACTGCATGTAGCTCCATTTAGATTTCTTGCGTAAATAGAAACCTACAAACATGTAAATGTCCGTTTCTTAAACTTTACCATTTCAAATCTAAAACGGACATTTTGATTGTCAAGTGTTAATTAAATTGCCAGGATTTAATCTTGATCGAGATTTATTTATCGATGCCAAGGTGTAGATCGCGATATCGATTTCTATTTTATCACATGCTTAGATATTTTTGACGTGTCACGTGTCGGGTCTACCAATCTTTCCATACTTTCCAGCAGCATTCAAAAATCGTTTCCCAGATTGTTCTATGCCTTCCTCAATTCTGAACCGCATCGATGGTGTAATGGTTAGCGTGCTCGCCTCGAGTGTGGTAGATCGTGGGTTCATCGATGGTGTAATGGTTAGCGTGCTCGCCTCCAGTGTGGTAGATAGTGGGTTCATCGATGGTGTAATGGTTAGCGTGCTCGCCTCCAGTGTGGTAGATCGTGGGTTCATCGATGGTGTAATGGTTAGCGTGCTCGCCTCGAGTGTGGTAGATCGTGGGTTCATCGATGGTGTAATGGTTAGCGTGCTCGCCTCGAGCGTGGTAGATCGTGGGTTCATCGATGGTGTAATGGTTAGCGTGCTCGCCTCGAGTGTGGTAGATCGTGGGTTCGATCCCCGTTCGGGTCAAACCAAAGACTATAAAGACTATTTATTGCTGCTCCGCTAAGCACACATCATTAAGAAGTAAGAGCAAAGACTGGTTGGCTCGGAATCAGAATAATGTGTCCGAGTGGAGCGCCATATATCTGCGAGGACTGTTGTTTCAATGAGCTAGCACTATAAAAATCCAACTCAGCGTGTTGGTCTAGAACAAAGCGGACCTCAGCATCATCTTATTGAAAATTAACTTGTTCTCGTCATGATATAGCTGAACAATTGCTGAGTTGGTGTTAAACAACAATCACTCACTCACTCCTCATTCCTGTCAGGTTTTACATTACTATTGAACTTATCATCGTCCTGAATATGCATGGTATATTTGAATTAAGAAATAATTCATGCCGGCCATACTTTATTGTTATTCACATATGGGTAGGCATTATATTCATGAATATTTAACCCCGAGCGACAGCGAGGGGTTAAATCTCATGAATATATTTGCCTATCCATATGTGAATAACAATAAAGTATGGCCGGAATGAATTATTTCGATTCTAATAGGACAAATACGGTAATTTTCAAATTCGAGGCGGTCAAGAGGTGGCCGGCACTGTACATATCAATGCATAAACCAAGGACGTATATAGAAACGTCCTTGCATAAACATAAAGAGTGAAATATGTGTGGATTATTTCGTTGTAAAGATGTTTTATGTTTGTCTTACCCATGTTTTTATTACAGGTATTCCTATGATAACGTTTCGTCGTTTCTAATAGATATTTAAACCGTTTATTTGTGGTGTCAGTGTTCACATTTTTTCTTTCACCGTTAACCAGAAGTTATGGGTGAAGTATAAGATAGAAATCGGAGTTTATTGGAACAGCCACAACAAAGCCGTGTTTCATTATGATAAGACTTGATTAGGATTTATTTAATTTTAACTTCATTTATTTCAACAATATTTAGATAAACAATAATAGAAAATCGATAACCATGAAGAATTTTCTGAAAATAGTCCGTGTTTATGTAGGTGGGTTTTTTTTAGCTCAGCGCGCATGTGTGGCCTATATTTTATTGGTATTCAAATATGCTTTTATTTGTATACCGAATACGGGACGTCATATTAGAATAACATATCTTTGCGCAGATAAATATACTTATGATAATAGGTGTTACCTAACTTGGGACGAAGTCCAATATTTGTTTTTAACAATATTAACTCAGATATATATGGACCTATAATCTTTTTCCAAAGTAGACCGGGGGCGGATTCAGACTTTCTTAAAAGAGGGGGCAAAATAGGGGGACCCAAACCCAACGTCTCAATTTCATAGAAAATATTATTTCGGACAGGAAGAGGAAGAAATAAAACTCTGTTTAATGATATTGTCAGTCCCATGGTATATGCTTAATGGACTGGCACTTCGATTTTGAGTCATATTTTAACATTCATAACCGGAAGTAGTTCCAGAGTTTCAACTATACATACATTTTAATTAACGAGTTTATTACATATCTATGAGTTGAAAAGAAGGTACGAAACGTCTCACTATACATTTTTACCTCGGTGCGAAACGTTCCGATCTAGGTACGAAACGACCAGGTTACGAAACGTCCTGCACCCTTCCAGATTACTGTGCATCCGATTTTCTGCAGATTGAACCATGTATTGGTTTCCGGTGTGTCATTTCCGGTGCAAGGAATTTAAACCATTAGTGATATGGAAAATATTGCTATTTCTACCATAGTTGGGACTTCGTCCCATAATATGATAATAGGTGTTACCTAACTTGGGACGAAGTCCAATATTTTTTTTAAAACAATATTAAATCGGATATATGGACCTATAATATTTTTTCAAAGTAGACCGAGGGTGGATCAATATTTTCTTAAAAGAGGGGGCAAATAGGGGGACCCAGACCCAAATCTTCCGTCGTTTTTTAAGTTCCGATCTAGGTACGAAACGACCAGGTTACGAAACGTCCGCATCCGATTTTCTGCACAGATTTAAGCATGTATTGACTTCCGGTATGTCATTTCCGGTGCATGAAAATTTAGTATTTAGTATATAGAAAAAAAATGCTATTTCTACCATAGTTGGGACTTCGTCCCATATAAATCACATACAAAACATGAATAAAGGAATACAACAAAACTATGAGAATGGAAAATGGAACATAGTTTTCATATGAATGTTGAACTGAAGGTCATAATAATACCTGATATGTAGCATATCTTAGGACAACACAATATCTCCCCATGACAACAACGGGTTGATACAAATTAGATAGCCTTTTTCTGTTCTGGGCACAAAATAAGTAATGTACAGTCCATGGTCATAAGTATTCGTCGCCTTGGATTTTTTACTATATATTTCATATCGAACCACATTTTTTCAAAAAAATATTTTAAAGCTATCTCTGGGCAGATTTTTATGAAATTTATTTCAAGACACGCAGAATTCATTGAATTTTATTTGTTTATCTAATAGTCATTTTTGTCTGCATGGTTTTTGCTTACTGGTGATTTAAACACAAATGTTGATTTTTCCGATTTTATTTTTGCTAAAAATATATGGCAAATTTGACGTCAGAAAACAAAAATTGTCTTTAAATCATAAGAAAATAAAGGCAATCTAACGGAAAATCATGCTAAAATAAACAAATACTCTTTAAATATTTCTGGTGCAAAAATGATCAAAATCCGCTTAGAAATTACTTCACAATATTTTTTTTTTTTAAATGTGGTTTTATATGAAATATATAGCGTAAAATCGAGGGTGAAGAATACTTGTGGCCATTGACTGTACTTGTACTCTAGTCAAATTCGTAACTCGTTATAGTCAAATCCGTTAACCGTTAAGTTTGAATTACATGGATATAAATGTATTTATGCTGCTGTGCATTTTTATGTAAGCTTGATGTTGTTAATTTTATTTTTAACGTTTTCATTTTGCTAAGACGCGGTGATGGGCCTTCGTCGCTGTGATCGTGTGGTAGTTGGATTTACAACTACCTATGCAATCAGTGCCTATCACCACTGAAGTTATGAGTTCGAATCTCGATCAGGGTGGGTGTGCAACATTATGTGATAACTCAGCAGTCTTCACGCCTCTTTTAATGTTCAAGAAGTTATCCGTCATTATCGTGAAAGGAATAGTAATGTGTTCCTAGTGTTATTAGACAGTATGAAAGCATTTTGCTAAGACGCGGTGATACCNGCTGTGATCGTGTGGTAGTTGGATTTACAACTACCTATGCAATCAGTGCCTATCACCACTGAAGTTATGAGTTCGAATCTCGATCAGGGTGGGTGTGCAACATTATGTGATAAAGTTTGACAGTGACTTGAGACAGGTCGGTGGTTTTCTCCGGGTCCTCCCATTTCCTCCACCAATAAAACTGACCGCCACGATATGGCTGAAATATTGTTGAAAGTAGCGTTAAACACCAAAAAACAAACAAACAAACAAACAAACAATAAGACGTGGTGACAATCCTTTGGGTTTCACCAATTAGCGCTTCCCACTTGTTTTTACCGTTCTGATGCTCCTAGTGAGAATCATAAGCTAGACCGATCCTCTAATTTTGTGATTTTGTTGTTCGCACATATCACATTATGTGATAAACGGTTTGTCAGTGACTTGTGGCAGGTAGGTGGGTTTTGTTTTGTTTTTTTGGGTACTCCGGTTTCCTTCACCCATAAAGCTGACCGCCACGATATAACTAAAATATTGTTGAAAGTGGCGTTAAGCACCATCAAGCAAACACACAAACCTATCCCATTATTGATCTTGAAATAAAAGACACCACATATACAGCTAAGTCTGCTTCATACATTGACCTACACCTCGAGATTGACTGTGAGGGCTGGTTATGAATGAAACTTTACGACAAAAGAGATGATTTCAATTTTCTCAGTGTGAACATTCCATATACATGTATATGTAGCGACATTCCAGCAGCACCTGCATATAGAGTATATATCTTTCATTTGATACGATATTCTATAACTTGTGGTTCGTATTATGATTTCCGTGAAAGAGAGTTTCTACTTACAAGGAAGTACTGAACAAAGTTATCATTTCGAAAGTTTCATCATGATTTTGTTAATCGCGACGTAATATCTGTGTCACAAATGATTAATGATACGTTCCGTCTGTTGTAATCACAATCCAGTCCTATCCTCATTCATGACTCAGACTTATCACAGGATTAGTAAAACGAGTAACACGACGGGTACCACTAGTGGATCAGGAACTGCTTATCCTTCCGGAACACATGAGTTCACCCCCGATTTTTAGTAGAGTCCGTGTTGTTCAGTCTTTTGTTTTCTTTGTAGTGTTTTGTAGATCATTGTTTTGTCCTGTTTCTTTTGGCCATTGTATTGTCTGTCCGTCTTTTTGACTACCTCTTTGGCATCTTCCAACTTTTCTGATTTGTATACTACGACGAGATACGAAATATTTTGGAAATATACTAGATATATGTGTAGTATGTATGAAGAAAGATACGAGTATATTATCAATCTAAATAAAAGTAGATGTTTATTGTATCTGTGTTGTTTTTTTTTTTCTCTTTCAATACACTAACATCGAACAACATCTTGTTTCGGATCATGTCAGATAAGAAGAGCTTGAAGATACCAATGGGGTAATCAGAATCTGTAAATCTAAGATACCAATGGGGTAATCAGAATCTGTAAATCTAAGATACCAATGGGGTAATCAGAATCTGTAAATCTAAGATACCAATGGGGTAATCAGAATCCGTAAAT
>MJUT01034832.1:264391-299152 GCA_002080005.1 Gigantidas platifrons
ATACCAATGGGGTAATCAGAATCCGTAAATCTAAGATACCAATGGGGTAATCAGAATCCGTAAATCTAAGATACCAATGGGGTAATCAGAATCCGTAAATCTAAGATACCAATGGGGTAATCAGAATCTGTAAATCGAAGAGGATCAGACAACACAATGCCCAAAAGCAAACTTAGAAAAGGACAAACAACGATCTACAAAATATTACAGAGAAAAACTAAAGATCTTGCATATGATTGGGAGGTAAAAAACGAACAATTGTTAGTATATCGTCAAAGAAGAAAACTAATAAAGATACAACAAACATCACAATTTAATTAGATTTGGCTAAAATACTAATATCCACCAACCCATGCTAAAACTCACAACACACAGAACAACAAACAACATGTTTACTTGTTTACTTTTAATGTCACTGATCCAAATGCTAAACAACATACAATAGCAATAAGTTGTTGATCACCCAACAAGTAGCATTTATTGAAACAAATAAAAAAAATACCGCTCAACTGCAAGCAATGGGCAGCTTCACACTCATTTTAGGTAGGAGTTTCCGTCATATTACTATGACTGTGAAATGAAGAACAGCAATCAATGATTTGTTTCTTTACTTTAATGTGTGTCTAAGTTTAATGTTGAATAGTCTCTCATGTACATTAGCATCCATATCCTTTCCTAATAACTAACATCAATTGACTTAACTCAGTTATATCATGTGATGGGACAAGACCGCTGATATTATACATGTATTGTAGTAATAGCAATAAGTACACTACTAAATGCTCATCATATTGCCATTTATCATAAAACAGTCTAGAGACAAAAGGGAAATTTAGAACCAAGGAGAACACATTTATCTTTTTCCCATGTGGATTATCATGCAGTTACTTGGACATGCGAACGTGTTGCTGTGACAACCGTGACCTTTGGGAGCACAAAAAAACAATATAGAACAATGCACTGAAAATTCCGAACTACTCAAAAGTGCAATAGCATTATTATTATACATATTGCATCGGTCACTGATATTACGACTTCCAGAACGAGCGTAGTGTACATAGAGGGATATTCTATTAAGGGGCGTAACTAATACGAAAAACAAAAACAGTACGAAAATAAAGACAAGGCAAACTTCTACGAAAACCGGAAGTGACGTGCTCCAGAATAGGCAGAATCAACACTCCTTTTGGTTGACTGTACTTATCTTTGAAGACCTTGTGTAATACCATAGTCCTTTTTTTATTGATATATTAATTTACATTGTAGCTTTATGTTCATTTTTTCTTATGTTTGAGTTTCTCCGTGAAATTTATAATCTTGAGGTTTTTAGCCAAAATTTATCTGTAAATCTTCTTCGCTATAACATATTGCACAATTAAGGAATATTTGAAATTGTTGAACAGGTTATACGATATAACCTGGTTTGGGTCAGTTTACGCTTAATAAACCGTGAATCGGTTTATGAAAAGCGTAACCAAACCATGTTATGCAAGTATAACCTGTTCAACAATTTCAAATATTCCTTATAATTTAATTTGTACAGCAAAATTTAATGATTCCTCGATTTTAATTACGATTATTTCATGTGACTATTTGAATTTATCGTTGGCGGATGAACACGTTGGTGACGTCACAATACCAACCCAAGGTTATCGAGTATAACCAAAATTTTCTCCTGGCGGATTAGCCAATCAGATTGAAATATTCAAATCAAATTAAATTATATTGAAATAAACTTGACCTGATTCATTCTTAGTGTATATACTTTTTAAAATTATCCCAATCAACTTGAGAGTTGTTACTATAAATAGAACATAGGGAGATTTTAAAATTTTTTTAAATGGAAGTGACTAAAACATAAACTGTAGGTACATGATAAAGTTTTTTCAACAAATTTTCCAGATTTTTGTGACATTAATAGTTTTGATGATTTTTATTCAATATGCAAATTAGATTGATTTTGACAATTTATTTTAGCAAAACATTAGTCTTGATGATGGGTTGTCCCATTTCTAAGCTGTTTCCAGTGTTCTTGCGCTCCATCCAAAATGACCACCGTTACTACATATACAAATTACTTTAAGTGGCCATATCTTATTTTCTTTAAGATGGGGGATATGGTGTTTAACGCCATTTTCCACAATATTCCAGCTATATCGTGGCGGTAAATTGGTTTAAGAAACAGGAGTACCCGGAGAAAACCACCTACCTGTCTCAAGTCAACTTTATCTCGTAATGGTGTATGTAGTACATTTCGCCACGAGCAGGATTCGAACTCGCAACTTTACTTGTGATAGACACTGATTACACAGGTAGTTAAACATACGATAACTGATATGCATTGCTATTGCATATATTCCAAGATTTTCAACATCTGATCGACAAAAAATCATCTAAAAATTGTCATCACTAAATCCAATGTACTACATTTGTAAGAGTACTTACGGTCAGTACTGTTTCTTGGTTCACCAAATTTGTAGAAATCTTCTCAGAAAGCACTTGATAGATGACATCGTGGTACTCTTAATTCGCAAATTAATACGATGTGCGAAGAATGAAGTTGGATTAAGTTGGCACTATTTAAGCCTTCCTTTGTTAAATACATTGTCTGGATTGTGCTTAATTCGTATCCCTATGCTTGTAAATAAACAATATCAGGTAAATAAGTCCGTGTTTTGGAAGCAATAATGCTATAAACTACTGATTCTTTTCATAGCAGATTCCAGTTGTGAATGCGTCATGGTAATATGAAAAATATAAAATGTATTTGATTTTATTTCATACTGATTAATGTGTAAAAAAAAATATTTTGATCGGCAAATTTGTTTTTCTGCTTTTGTTTTATTTTGTTATTGGTTTGATTTTGGTGTTTAACGCCACTTTCAGCAATATTTCAGCTAAATCATGGCGACCTATTTTTAGTGGTGGGAGAAACAGGGAGTACCCGCAGAGAACCACCTACCATGGGCAAGCAACTGGTAAACTGTATCACTTGCGGCTGCGAGTCGAGTGCACCCTTTATGTAATTTACAAAGCTGGGCGCGAGCCCACGTCGTATTGGTGATAGGTTTGTATCAGTTGTTAGGTAATCCAACTGATTGAAGTAGTCTTAGCACAAACTGTGAAATCGAGTTGGTCAAACTAAAGATAAAGAACAACAATGTCATATAGGTCGTATTTATTGCAATCAAACTTGTTTCGGTTAGGGTTTACAGTTTAGCAAACCAGTTTTAAGTTTAATACAAACCAGTTTCTAACTAAACCATGCTTTAACACATTTCAGTGAATTGGTGGTTTCTAAAGATGGCTGACACTCCAGATCTAAATGATCTTATAGGCCTAATATTGATAGATAGTTTAACGCAAAGTGATGCATGGCTATGTCATATTCTTCAACATTTTGTTCATAGAACATTTCAATTCACCTTTTTGTTGGCTTTCATGACTAAACGTAGAGAAAAAGCCCTCTGTAAACCGATAACTTTATTACAACAGGCATTTGTATCAAGATATTTACCTTTCTGATGTTGTTCACATACCCATTCCATTTGTGAATCTTCAACATGAAGTCGACGCATGTTCTTCTTTTCCTCCGCTGCCGCCATGTTTCAAAACCAAACTGTAAAACCGCCTTTCGTGCGGTTTGCTAAATTTCTGGAACTAGTTTTGGTTTGGACTCGATAAACATGAAAACCAGTTTGGGTTTCAACTCAGTTTTAAACCGGTTTTCTTAAATAAATGAAAAGTTTAGCAAACCAGTTTGAAACCTAAACCAGTTTGCTTGCAATAAATTCGAACATAATTAGAGGTTGATTGAACTGGTCATAAAGTGTGAAATAGAGTTGGTAAACATAAAAATGAAAAACAACAAGGACCTATTATTGAATCACCATAACAACATAGACTTTGAATAACTAGGAAGGTCAATAAAGTTAGGAAGCCAAACAAGTTGCAAAAATATATTTTGATCGAGATTTCAACTGTCCGGACATTGACATATCCTACCTTTACAACTACCAATGCATCGGGAGAAAAGACAAATGACATTAGAAGATACTTAACAACACAGTCAGTGACATTTTTAAAGGTAATGGATTACGCACGTGAAGGACGAACCAACGGGAAAACAATCTATGGGTTGAATCTTCACAAAGATCCCATTACTGATAAAAACATCAATAAACACTACAGGTTCTCAGACAATGTCATCGCCATAACTGCTATGGAAACCCCAAGCCATATCACCAAAAGATAACGCCGGGGAAAATGTGCCTACATTGCTTCTAAGAAAATTGAAATGAAATAAAAAGAAAATTTAATACATCTAGGAACTGAAATCAAACAAGAACCCAACAAAAAAGACAAGCAGAAGCAATATGGGAAATTTTCAAGGAGAAACTATTCTTGATCCTGGATGAAAAGATATCATTAAAAGTTGAAAAAAACAAACAGTAAAATAGCAAATGTTAATTACAAAACACGGAAATGATAGATAAAGGAAAAGCGAAACAACCATGGCCAAAACATAAGGAACAACTATTTCTAGAAAGAATATACGAATGAAATAAGGAAAGCATTCAGAACTACATCAACTCAACAACGAATGAAATTATTCAAAACTACTTGAAAATCACCAAACCCGAGAGGCATGCTAACATTGGATTATCAAAGCAAAGGCATCAAGTCTAGACAACATCCCAAATGAATCATGAAAGACAACGCCACGAAAATTGTACCATTATTGACAATCATATATCAACTCTCAATAGACTGACTAACTGCTTACCGGCATCCCTAACAGCATTACCATACAAACCGCTAGAACAAATCTTCTTTAGAAACGTAAATAAAAACAACGTGCTTACTTCATTAAGCTATGGCTTCCAATCTGGCTATTTCAGTGGAATTTAATCATTGATCATATTTATCGATCTTCTAGAATCATTTGATAAAGGAAAGCAAATAGACATTGCTGAAATTGACTATTTGCCAGTACGGGATCGGTGGTACAGTACGCCAACAGTTTACCATTTTCTTAAAACGTAAAATGGGAGTAGCAATGAGGGAGAATTTTCAACAAAGATCACATTAGATTATTGAGACTCTGGAGTACCCTATGGTACTGTATTGGCCCTTTACTACTTCTTTGTTACATTAACGTCCCAGCAGATTCTTATAAATCGTCTGTACTTCTTTTTGCAGAGAAATAAACAACCAATTGGAAAACAACTTGGAGAAAGACCTGGCAAACATAGAAAAATGTACCCACAACAGATTCATGAAGTTTAATGTTCAAACTCGTATATTTGCTCATTTCCAAATAAATCTGCAAAACATGTCATGTTCAGCAAAATGTCATACCTATAATTGAAATTGAACTACTGTTAAAATTTCAGCTCATTTGTTGGAAAAGTTTGTTTTATATCCTCTGTATAACAGCCATGTTAGACGATTGCCGGAATTATCACATTTAATCTTGAAAGTAGACACGCTAACTTTGGTTGAAATATTTTAAAACTTTTCACGCGGTACAAACATACAGACGACGGATGCAAAATTATGGCAATGACTCATTGGGGCTAAAAAAATATATTTCCAGTAAAAGCTCAGGTTACATCAAGTTTCTGGCTTCAGAAGCGTTTTATCTAACACTATTTTTTTACTATGGTGGCCATTTTGAATTCCTAACAACAGAAAAGTGTGTTCTGAACATGCGTTGCTTCACAATACTGAGCGCATTTTTGGAAATGACTGTATATATGTATGTCTACAATTTTTTACTATAAAGAATGTAGTATATATATATAGGTAAACAGGCGAATTGCAGATTATATAAGAAGAGTTTGAAGATACCAAAGGGGTAATCAGAATCCGTAAATCAAAGATGGACAGACAACACAATGGTCAAAAGACAAAGGACAAACAACGAACTACCAACATTACACATAAAACTTAATTCAGTAACACGAACCAATGGTGGCGACTGTAATATTTTTGAAGTAACGAGTTCAACTTAACCAATAGGAACCATTGGTGCAGTAGCTTCCTTGTTTGCAGTAACCCTCTATCAAGGGCATCCTGATAGGAACCACAAGCTCTGGGATACCGGATCAACTGAAAGATATATACTCCATATGAAGGCGCTGTTGGAATGTTGCTACATATACATTTTGTAAATGGAAAATGGGGAAATTGAAATCATCTCTTTTGTTGTAAAATGTTGTTTTCTTAACTCACTCTGCTCACTGTCAATTTCGAGGTGAATGTCAAGCTATAAAGCAGACCTATCTGTATCTGTAGTATCTTTTATTTCAAGCTCAATGGGATATATGCATCAGCAAAATCACAAAACCAAAAATTATTTAGTGAAATGACATCATCTATATAGCAGAAGTGAAATTAAAGAATTGGGTTAGTTTCTTTTCGTTTGGGGGAAATATTAGAAATCTAACCAATCAGCTTCAAAATACACCTAAAGAGTTCAGCATCATCAATATGTATGGAAATATGGAATTAATTTTCAGATAGTGCACATCTTCAGTTTTTGTTTTAATCAATTCAGATTATATTATCATAAACAGATTACACCAACTACTTACCCTCAACAGCAAGGAAGGAACCAAAGGGCTACATGGAATCTTATTTTTAAAACATTTGTCAAATCTCTCCAAAATATAGAATTTGAATATCTTTAATGTGTGAGCAATCACTCAGCAAAGTTTGAACTTTCTATTTTTTTTATTTTTTTTTTGGCTTCGAGTGTGTACGGTACCTGATGAAGGTTGTTGCATGAAACTGGATATATCTATGTTTTTATTGAACAAAAACTATATTGCAGTTACCAACTAGGTACCCTATTAAGCAATGACAACAAATTACTTCCATTTATGGATTCTGATTATCCTTTTGGTATTTTCAAACTTTAAAAATAAAATCTAATTAGTCAAATCTATCTAAAGTAAGAGGTCCATACCTTCAGTGTGTGTGCAATCACTGTGTAAAGTTTGAATAATGCTTAATGAAAAACTGTTGTAATTACAGATTACACAAACTGGGTACCCTCTTCTTGTTTCAAGTAGACAGATTCCTAGACCTGTGTTCATGACACAGGCAAAAAGAATACAAACTGTGCATAGGGTAATTAAAATTTCATCAAACATGTGACTTATAAGATACCACAAGTTGTCATAGAAACCAAACTGAATGATTGATTCGATTGAAAATAACAAATTATGTTTAAAAACATACAGGTAACATTCACGCTGGTTTATCAAGAAGATTTGACGAAAAACATGTGATGAAATTATATTAATTTACATCACATCCTTTGGTTTTCTTGCTCAAAAACACCTTAAAAATGATTTGGCTTTGCAATCTTTTGACTTTAAGCGTACCATACCTGATGAAGGTTAAGAAACTTGTCATGCACACTAAGATAGATATCTACGTTTATGTTACGTCATCCATATTAAAATACATAGATGACAAGAACACAATGTACAATAAAACAAGATTTAAAAGTTTTATTGATAGAATATATATAATATATATTTACTTATGACCCAACATTACATCATAATAAATATATTAACAACTATTTGAACAAAGACAGGCATATTGTTAACTAATTCATCAACATACAAATAAATCCATTTCTTAGTATCCCGTTTCTATGGTAATGACATTCTGTAAAATGTAAAGCTATAATTTTGACATTTTGTTTTAAAAATTGATAATAAATTCATATTTAAATAATAAATTCAGAATAATGTAAGGATTTTAGGGTAGGATAGAAAAAACCACAACATATTATTTCACATTTAGGCAGTATTTGTGTACAATATCCAAGTTATTATGAAAAATTCATTATCGCTCAGTGAATTTTTATTTTTGAAAAACTTCTTGTTGCAAGAAGTCTTTTTGACAGCAAAATACAAACCATAGGTTTAAAAGGAACATTATCTTGAAAAGTAGGACCATAAAATGTTGTATAAAAACACTTATTAAATGTTTCATTAAATAGATCATACAAAGTTGATTATACAGATGAAATACAACTTTCCACGGAACAGAAATCGTAGTTTATTTTAGTAAGTAGTTGTATACATTTTAAAAATTTTAATTTTGTGAATAAATGTATGTAAATACAAACATTTCCTGAATCAAAGTGTAATTCCACTAGAATGTATGTAAAATAAACATAAAATTAGGGAAAGACAAAAACACAAAATACATCAAAATAACAAGAGATTCCTCACACTTCCTATACTTGTGTAGACAGTTTCTATTTGTGTGAAAGTTTTATAAAGATAACTACAACCATAGATATTTAGTAAGACTCTGACCTTTGTTACTATGGAAATTGTCGATTGTTTCTGATCAGCATTTTAAAGCATTAGAATTGAAACACGAGAAACATGCTAATTTCATAAAAAGGTATTCAGTAAATAAGAACTAAGATTAACTTTACCAGGATATTGTTTACATATTCATTTTATTGAGGTTTCATACAAGTAGAAAGCTGGAGTCTTACTAAACTGTCCCCAGGAAAAATACTAACTACACAAAAATAACCAAAAAAAAACAAAATATAGATATGCAAATATATAATACAGAATCATGTCATGCTTGAAGATAATAATATAATTATATATGTGTATTAGAAAGACCAAGGTATACCTTTATCTAATAACCAAACCTATCACCTTGTGGGAATATTTAGCCTAAAACATTTTTGGTTTCTGTACCTGTCAGCTGACTGGACTCAATAGTCTAATTTACCTAATAACCTTAAAGGTTTATGGAAGGAAAATTATTTCTGTGATTTTATATTTATATAAGTTTTAAAGTGTCATGTAAGTAGTATTTATTCAGAAATGTTTTCTTTTTTTTTTGGTGATAAAAGTATTAAAATTATTAGGGTACTTATTTCTACGATAAATATAATCAACACTGTTCATTATATCAAGCAGTACAGTATAAAATTTTGGTTTATCTATTTTTTGCCAAAACATGACTGTAGTCAACCAAAAATTCTTTCAATTATGACATAAAATTTCATTGTCCCCTTTATTGACAGTTTTTGTCTTAATTCAACATTGGTCAAATGAACTATCTGATTAATAATTTAATTTTACAAAAATAAGTTACAGAAATTATTTTCTAAACTTCTAAAAGGTGGTGGCAAGAATTATTTCATATATACAATTAATTAACATTTTCCGAATACATTTGAATGTTTTTGTTTAAATCACTGTAGTCCTTAGTTGGCCCTTACAGATTAAAATATAAATAAGTTATTGCACTATTTGATACTGGCCATTCAGACAAGTGTTGTGTCATAAATTTTGTTATCTTGGGGATGAACAAATAATATTGTCCATTCCCCAAAAAATGTCAATGCCTTTCTAAGAATAGAAATCAAGTCGTTTGAAATTTGATCTGTAGGTAGATTTATACATTCACTTCACAATTCATCCGATTCTATTTTTATCATTGACGAAAAAGTTAACAATTTCAAACATCCAACAGATTGAAAAAAAACTTCTGAAAAAAAAAAATAGACAAAAAAGACCAGAAAAAACACTGAATGATAAATAAACCCCAATCCTAGATGAATGGTTTCTCTACGCTAATGGTCACATGACACACATGTGATGTTTGTTGTTCAGCACCATGGTAAAAGGAAACAAAAGATCTGGGCTATAATATTACACATAGAGACTGGGTCACAAAAACAATATCAACATTAATTCTTGAATATTGTTCATAATGTGTAAGCAAATTGATTTCTTTTATTACCACATTATAAACATATTTTGTGCAAATCCATTTTTTTCAAAACAAAAAAAATTTCAAGATCATCTGGAGTTTTATTAAACATTTATTATAAGATAATCATTATTTCTATCATTACTTCCAGTTGTAATAAAAATTTCTGATAAAAAAAAAATATTTTCAAACACTTATTGTATAACTCTTACTGAAAAACAAATAATCAAAATACATCAGATCATTGTAATAATAAAATTATATTTCTAGGAGCTAGAACAGGAATAATTTTAAATTTCTTATTTAGTTTGAGGAAAATCCAGCTTAAAATATAAACTAAAATGGACCAAATTTTAATAATATTTGAGTACTGGTCAACTACTCATATGGTCCCCCTCAAATCAATCCACCAAGCATAAAAATAAATATTTAACAATTTTGTTTTGAATTATTAATGTAATGCCCCTCATTTCACTAGCCATCATAATATTCCTCCAATGATAGGAGTTATAGTTATTGCATTTATCATGTCTGTCAGAAAACCACATACCTGCAACAAGTCATTGACAAACTTTCAAATAATAACATTTCTTCTCTTATCAGGTGCGTTTCAATTTTCTAAATTTCTTAGAATTGTTCCCAACATACTAAATAATTGTATCTACATTTTGAAACAGTTTAACTTCAAGCAAACAAAGCGGAACGTTTTTCATTATTTTTTAAACTGGAAAAATATCTTAAAACATTTTTTTTCAAAGATGCTTGTATATACTCCAGATAAACTTGATAAAAATTAGTTCAACATTTTAAATGGACATGCAGAACAAAATATCTCCTGATTGTGTTTTTTTTTATACATTTTAAAGTTTTCTAATCACATACTTTACAAATAATATTTAAATATATACTACAAATACTCAATAACGTTTTATACATGTTGACTAGTGTAATTATTCTCAATGTCATTTTAAGATTTCAATAGAAAATACAACCGTTAAAACTATATGATATTTTAAGATGAAAAATGTAGTACGAAAATAAATGATGAAACTACCATGGTATGTATTTAGTCTTAGTAGACAGTGACAAAACAGTAATTGTTTGAATTGAGGATCTATTTTCAGTAACTGTGAGGATAAGAGACATAAAATAAATAGGCAAAGGCAATATCATAATTGTTTGCATTCAAGATTTTTTTCCAGTAACTGTGGAGAATAATATTTTGACTACAAGTTTCCGTTGCTACGATAATAATGACTCCCCAAAATCAAAAGGTAAAAACATCATCAACATTCACTCAAATTACTTAACATTCATATTCCTCATAGTTTGTTCGAAACAAAGAAATGGTAAAATATAAAATAATAATAATCTTTATAAAACATGGGAAATGTTTTAAATTATCATTACTGGATTAAACTGATCAATTATTTTGTTTGTGATACTTGTTCATATTTTATGATCTTATGTCCAGATGATATGCATGAATTGGCATGAAAATCAGCTGATCCCTTGTAACCAAAGCTCCATTTGAGCAAACAAATTTAAAGACAAAAGATAAATAAAATCTGGATGAAAAATAATGAGTATTATGAAAATCTAAGTCTCTAATGAAATGAACTGTTGAAATCTTAAAATGACACAAGTTCCTAAAATGCCATGTAAGAAATGATGAATCACAATGTCTTCTGTTAAATCTTCCTGCAAATGTTTCTATGTTTTTCTATATTTTCTTAAAATATTTTTGTAAGAATCGGCTTTCCGGTGATGTGTTTAAATTTTATTTTATTTTGGCTAATACTCTGGCAAAACGATTTAAAATTTGATTTAAAATTTTACAAGTTATAAGTTTGACCTGACCATGCTATGTAAAATTAACATGGACAATCAGGACAGGCTAAATCTTGATTCCCCTTCTTCCAAAGTGCTATGGCAATTTTTTTAAATTTGAAAACTGTACACAATAAAACCCCATCATGGATGCAAATGTTTCACAATTTCTACATCCTGCACTATTTTATATCCCTGCTATAAATGATAATGTGTTTTAGTTTCTTTCAGAATTCTGGTATTTTGAATAACAGATAACTAAAAGATATTTCTATTGTCGAATAGGAAAGACATAGAAACAAACGCAGCCAGTTTTACATAAATAAAAATGAAAATCAACTTGTTCAATGCATTTTATTTCAATCATATATCAACATTATATATTTGATTTTAAATATTAATTTCTATATCACAGATAGTTTTCAGAAACTACCACAAAACATGTACAAATATACTGTATGGTAATCACTTTTTTTTTTTAATAAAAGAAGTTTGTTTACAAAGCCTTTCAGAATTCTTTCTTTCATAGCATGCCAACACATTTTACTGGTTGCGAAAGTCTGTAAAATATTGTGTGGTAGCAATGTTATTTATGAACTTTTTGACAAAAGGGAGGCAGGTTGGTTCTGTGATTCTGTAAAACTTTGTTAACTGGTGTTCAGAATTCAACTGGCTGAGATAATTGATTTTACTGATCGTCAACTATCAAGTGATATAAGAATATACAAGTATAATACTGGTTAACCTACACCCTGACACCATTAATACATCTGACATAAAAATTATTAAAGCTGGCAAAAATTTAAGTGATAAAAAACACTTGCTCAAAGACGAAGCTTAAAGTCAATATAATGGAATGAATAATTAGAATAAAAAACAAAGAAAACAGGTACTCAATACCACTAGAACTGGAGTTTTGCTTGAGGCTGTATCATTCATCCGGTTATACCCATGTAGATATTTCTTATATTATTAGATGAAAAATCATGTACAGATAGTTTAATCAAATTTGTCATTTCTAACAATGTTTTTATATATCTTACATGGAGTGCTATTTCTTACACAGAGGATAAAGTAGTTCTCAATTTTCATGGGAAAAGATTTTTCTGTTTTGCACCCCCCGGTGTAAGACAAGCTACACATGCTGTTACCCGCCAAAAATAATCGTCGCTTCAAGATTTTCCAGTGTTATTTATAACTCTGCTTGTGATTTTTTGTTAATATTGTTTGTAGATGTGATTAAAATAAAATATGCTTTACAAAATATAACGGTACAGCGAAAGTCTAACCTATCTTTTAAAACTCAAGAATGTCATGCCATTTGTTTACGTTTGCGTATGATTTTTTGTCAACAGTTATCGATTTCCTGTTCACTGAATCAATCAGCTGATCGAGTTATTGACGTCACAGTGAAATGACATAATTTCTAAAAACAATATTTGTGTTGATTTGTTCTTTTAAAAACAAACGTCTTTACTATTGTTATATTTATTGTGATATGAAAATCCAATTTTAAATATTATTACAATTTGAAGCGTTCATGATTTGGTTTTTCTTTCACATTGCGTATTATTTCATTGATAGTTGTGATGCGGTCGTCTTCGAATATACACACTAGATTAAAAAAAAAATTTGGGGGGATGTTTGTGTAAGAAAAATAATCAAACACCGATGACAGGTCAAGATCGAGAAATCTCAGACACCCTCCGGTAAGATTTCTTGATCTTGACCTGTCATCAGTGTTAGATTCTATTAATCATTCCCTTTGTTTGTGTCTATCTTAAGATTACTGATCAACACAATACAGGTTTAGAACACATTCTAACACTTCAAGTGTCTATCTTAAGATTACTGATCAACACAATACAGGTTTAGAACACATTCTAACACTTCATAATAGTAGTTATAGTCCTGGAATACTAAACAATGTCTTATTAACACCCTCTTCTCTGTTTTAAAATATACAAACAGCCGCTATATTGGCAGGATTTTGATACTTAAATCTTGAAAGAGGATATCCTTAGGATGATTCAGAGACAACGGACGAAAGGAAAACAATGGATGTCAAGTGGCATATGTAAACCTCATTCCCTTTGGGCCAGCAGAGTACAAACAAAGTCTAATGACAAAGTATTCAAATTTCTTAGTTCTATCGATTAAATTCTTTATCTTTTTTTTTTAATTACAGAACAAATATTATGCAAATATGTAAACTTAAGCATTTTTGGAATAAATGGACCTTTCACTTCAAGAAAATTTCTCAGTTATGGTACTTAAATGTTGAACGATATCATATGGCAATTTACCATGTATGACTTCATATCAAATTAAATGATATCATGAAATTTATAAACACAGCTGAAAAAGACAATATTCATGGAAATTACTATACTGACATTGTTTCTTAATATATATAGTAATTATTCCATCTAGAAATCAAATCCAATTTACATAAATAGATTTATACAGAAAATTGGCTGCAGGGAAGGTTGCACAACAAATATTTCCATTCTTTTAGTGCTTTGTCATCTTTTTTCCAATTAAAAGGCAACTAAAGATAGAGCATGTCATTTTCTAATAATAGAATATTCAAGCATACAATTGAACAACATTATTTTCCAACACTAGAAACATGAATTACCTCCCTTGACAGAGGTATTAATTTCATCAGATACATGAGTTACCTCCCTTCAACAGACAAAAGATAAGGAATATTTTTATTTTTATTTCTATCCCGACAATAATATGAACATTTCCTTGTGTTTTGGTGTATATGATTGTAAATAAAAAATATTCAACAAGTTGAAAATACAATATTATGACATATCACATAAATTAAATTCAGTAGTTGACCACATCTTATATTTAAGCTGTATGGTATGCACCTCTAACTGGTTAATACATATATATATATAATATTAAATTGTATATCTTAGGTGGGATCATTTATACAGTTCATTGTCAGAAGCTTTAATGATTCTAATCTAAAAGAGAAGATGAATTTCATTTTTTATTTTCATGTAGAAAATTTCTATGAAGATTTCACATGCATTATTACTGGAAATGTGGCTTCGTAATAAAGCTACCAACCATTTATATATGTTCTATTAACACAATTAAAAAGGGGGAGGAAAATGTCAACAACAGCAAATAAGTTTACCCTACATAATGAAATAAATGGAAGCACAATTATTACACCACAAATGTTTCAGATTTATTTATTTTTCAAATTGCTACACAATTAAATTATCTAACTAATGTTGGTGTGTTTACAACAAAAATTTTAATTCTCATGCATTTTGATTTCACAGAGAAATCTCATGCATTTTATTTTACAAAATAACAGTAAGAGATGCATACCATTTAATAATCAATCAATTTATTTTATTTATTTTCATTCATAAACACTTTGAATAAAATATATATTGCCATGTTTTTGGCAAAAAATGTGACATCTACTATTGATCTGTTACTATGACAACTACATAAGCAGTTAAACATTACACCTTCTAACGATCTGGTCACATCGAGAGAAAACTTGTCATGGAAGCAGTATTGTTTTCTTTAAATGTCAAAAAAACATTCAGTTTGTTACAATGATAATGATTGGTCAATATTTATAATGTATTCACAAAAAGCTACAACAATGAGCTCATAACAACTGTCAGCCAGCCAATCTGATCACATTTAACAAACAACAATGTAAAATCAGCCAATCAATGTTAACGTAATATAATAAATACCCCAGTAGAACTTAATCCACCAACAAAAAGAATAAACAGTTTTAACAAAATGGATTTGACTTGACAATAGCAATTTAACAAGTGTAAAGGCAGAAAAATACCCACAGTGGTGGAATACAGTACATTTTATTCCACCGGTGAGGTTGAATATCGTAAAATATGAACAAAAGGTAATGTATTCCTTTCTAATCAAATCATGCAATTATGTGATGAACACAAGAAAATTTGATGCACCATCTGTCTTCAGCCTCAATCTAAAAATGCTGACGGCAATAAATCCTATCGTGGAGACATTGACAAGAACTTCCTCTCATAATAAATCATCGTGATCACTTGAATGCCCACTTGACCAAGAAATAATATTTTGTAGCAAAATTGCTACCAGAATGGCTAAAATCACAAATCCGCACAAAATAATCACAGCCCACTGTTGATCAGTCAATTGCTTTGGTTCCACAAATTTTGTTTCTGACACTCTCGTCTCAGACGGTGAGATAGGTTCATGGCCTTGTGTCATGAATGTGTGACTAGGACTAAATGCTCCATAAACATCACCTGAGCCATCAGAACAATGTCTTATTGCACAAACTCTCAGCATGTAGTCTGTCTTTGGAGATAAATCAGTTAAAAAGAACTGTGTTTCTGATCCACTATACACCTACAATACAAAATAATTAATTTAAAAGTAAATCTTTCAAATTTTAAAATTGTAAAATAGTTCAGGAATTTCAGCATTATGAAGCTACTGATTTAACACAAGACACTGTTCACATACTTGCACAAAACTAAATTTGTAACAGTAAAACTAAGATTGACATAGACAAAGCTTAAAATACAATAGCTATCTCCATTCTAAAGTAATACCAAATAAATTGATGCAGTCTAAAACTGACATCATCTTAAATTCTGTGTATCATTGACATCATTACTACATGAACATCACAATAAAGGTAGGATGCCATGTGTTCTCAACAAAGTAAAAATTAAACATTGCACACCTTTTTTGTTTTTTGTTTTTTTTTACGTTCTTATATTGTATATTCTCAATAAGCTGGATTTTAAGAATTCAATATGGCAGAACATTCAAAATTGAACCCTTGGTTACAACAACTAAACATAGAATTATATACAAAACTTCAGCCAATCAAATAAAATCTGCATTAGAATTCTAAATTACATTAAATACTAGAACATCAATTTTATAAAATAAGAGGTCCAAAGTAGACAAATAATAGTTACCTGTTTATAATCCTGATCCCGACTATACAACTGTAAACAGTATGATATGCTGTCTGGACCCATAGGCTTACACACTTGCCATTCAACAAAACAGCTATGTAATTGCACATCTTGTATTTTGGGTGCTGAAATATGCAATAAAATAATTTTTAAATTTTAATTAATTTTGACAAATAATTAGCAAGTACATATATTACATTTCATGTTTATATATTAATGAGAAACAATGTCAAACTGCCTTAACAATTACCTGCTGTAAACGGCCAATTACAATCCCTCCTGATCAGATTTATATTATTGTAGCTGTCATCTCATTAAAACGGCCAACAGCCACTCAAAAGTTTATCCCATCATATCAGATTACTGTTTTTTAACGGTCACTTTTCATCCTAGACTTTGAAAACTTCATCGAAAATTAACTTCCAATGAATTATTGTACAAATTAGGCTATCAAATTTTTGAATAATTATCTAATAAACCATTAATTGTTACAAAAACATAGAAGCAATATTATTTATATGAATTAAGTGACCACCATTTTTACCATTAAATTACCTTACAGTAACATATGAATCATTACTGAAATGAAAATTGTCTTATGCAGTTACTGATCATTTGTCACAAAGGTGACTGTTGAATGCTTTTCAACTTTTATATAATTTTTAATGGTTTTTTTCAGAAACTTTACAAGCAAATCATATCTTTAATAGGGTTACAGTGTGTAACGCCACTTTCAACAATATTTCAGTTATACTGTTGCAGTCACTTTTATTTTTGGAGCAAACTGGAGTACCCTGATAAATGTGTTTAACAAATTCTTTATTTACCACCACAAACTGGAGTACCCTGATAAATGTGTTTAACAAATTCTTTATTTACCACCACAAACTGGAGTACCCTGATAAATGTGTTTAACAAATTCTTTATTTACCACCACATTTGGTAGCTTCAGACAATAAAATGAATTAACATTGAAATGACAAAAGTCAAAATTGCAAAAATAACATGGGACTTCTGATTTGTCACATGGGACTTTCGATTTGTCATTTGTACAATGTATATATTTGTTCAAATATATTCATCATTGAAACTAACACAATCATACGACAATGTATTTTTGGTGTTTTCCTACAAAAAGTCAAATGTTTCAGCTGTAAAAAAAAAAACAATAGTCTTGTCCACTAAAAATTAAATTTTAGGGGGACATGAAATCTGTTCATTATAACCAAACTTCATTATAACCAGACTTGATATATACTCAAAGTGGTTGATGGGGATAAATATAACATAACATAACATAACAATTATTTTTTTATTATAAGTTGACTGGACTGTATTTATTCTAATGACAATGGATTGCCTACGGTTTATCATAAAACATCTACCAATATGTTGAACGCCACGATACAGCTGAAATACTGCCATTTTTGGCATTAAACACCAATCAATCAATCAACCAATATGTTGAACATCAATGGACTGGATATGATTGTATACAGTATCAATACCATCATACCTTTAAGAGCTGGTGGTGGTGCTTTTAATGTTGTAAATGTATAAACTTCTGAATATGGTCCACTACCAGCTGCATTACTGGCATAAATTCTAAAGTCGTAACTCATCATCTCTTGTAACTTGTTAATTTTATATGAGTTAGAAGTCCCCTGGTATACCACTTGGAAGCTAAGGAATTTAAAAAACAATAATCTTGCATGATACAGTATAGAGCTAAATATTCTAAATATACTTCAGAAATAGATTTTGCTTAAATAAAAATGTGCATCATGGAAACTTGAGGCTCACCTGAGTTTGTATCACTCACCTACTTATTCATGACCTGTTTTTGGATCATTTTTTTTTGCAGTTTCTGAGAAAAAGGTTTTTAATTCATATAGATATAGTTAAACAATGTCCTGTAATGTTAACCAACTTTGATTTCAAATCCAAACAAAAAATGAAAAGTTTGCAAGGGACCATCCAAAAATTATCATTTTTTTATTTCAGCCAATCAGAAAGCCTAATTGCATAGCAGCCATCTTGATAAAGTTGAAGATACCACTGAGTGGATAAAAGGGTGTGTGAAGAAAATATGTGCAATTAAACTTGTTGCTATGTATAGGTCTGTTGCTATAGCCATGTATAGGTCTGCTGCAGAGCAACATGTATTGTCTTTGTTTTTCAATGGTAAAGGACAAAATAGATAATTCTGGTGGACAATTTATTCAAAAATCATGCAATTTGATTTGTGTCCAAGTGTAATGTTGGATATTATACATTTATTTCCCTTGCATAAGGGAGATATGAAGATTTGTTCACCAAAGAAAAGTCATATTTCCCGAGAGCAATGCCCAAGGGAAATATGACTATTTCGAGGGGGAACAAATTTTCATATCTCCCATATGCAAGGGAATTGAATTTTTATTCCACCAGGCCAACGTTTTAGTGAATTCTGCCAAATGACATTTTTTGGCCATCTTTGTTTATAAAATTATTATTTCGGAACATCTCTGGAGTTATCTTTACTAACATTGAGTACCGTTATATGACCAAAGTGTTAAATCTTGAGAATTTCGAATAAGGGAAATACGATATTGTTGAGATGGAAATACGATGTTGTTGAGAGGGAAATACGATGTTTTGATAAATGTCATGTGGGATTGTTTCGACCAATCGAATGTCTATATAAGTAGAATAAATATTATAGAGTGGAATAATCTCTCTTATTCACTTACATCCATATCCTCCCTTACTTATAAAATAGTAAGGACCACTCAAGTAATATAACTGTTATGTTTGGTTTCAATTGAGAAAAATATTGAAATGTGAAAAGCTAGAGGAAGCAGACGACAACAATGACTACAGACGCAATGTGGTGACAATACCTCACATGAACCTTTGGTCCAGGTGACCTAAAAAGCAAAATAGTTATTAACTTGTTTATTTGTAGATATCTAATAAGTAATTTATTTGTGTTAGAAAAATAAAGCACTGTAATGTCCATTACTAAAGTTCATGTCCAAATAATTAGCAGGTAGTTTTGTGCTATTAAATTAAATTACATTGTGTTATTTTTACTGTTGAAATTTTCATCCAATACAGGTGATAATGAAATTCAAATAATGCGAAAATCAGAGAAAAATTATGCAATTCTTGATAGTCTACATACCTATCTGATGTGCCAAAATCATGAAAAATTCACAGGGATGAAAATCAATGAAAATAGCTGAAACCATTTACACCACCTTTCAAAAAGGTCATTTTTTTTACCTGTTCTGACTGTGTCCTGCAATTTTGAGAAGTTTTTTGCAGAAAAATAGCGAAATTAATTAATAACTGAAAAAAAATCATCCCTGATATCAGAATTTACTTGAGATTTGACAAGACTTACTTTCCATCTTCTTTCTCCATCTCTAAGGTGTACGTTAGTAAATCCAGATTACGTCCATCACCCCATCTTAATTTGAGACTGTTTGGTGCATATGTTCCACATTCTAATTTTGATGGATTAGGAGGCAATGGTCTTGTGGTTACTTTTACTGGAGAACTAAATGCACCTACTCCAATACCATTTACTGCTTGTATCCTTACTCTGTAAAATAAATCCAGTGCATATAGTATTCAAGCAAACTTTTCAGTTACATTCATAACAACAACTAATACACTTGGTGGAGTAAGTAAGTGATTGATTTTTGTCCAATGCCAATTGAGCAATTTTTTTGTATATCATGGCCAGAACAAGTTACATTCAATGAGATGATGATGTAATAATCCAACACGCTCAGTTGGATTTTTCTAGTGCTAGGTCAACACTCTATAGGTAGACATGTTGCTCCACACAGCAATATTATCCATGATTCCAAGACAACCAGTCTTTTCTCTTACTCCTTCATGCTTAGCTGAGAAGTAGTCAATCCCAATTTTATAGTCTTTGGTGTGACCCATCAGAGACTCAAATTCATGATCTATTGCAATGGAGGCCAGTTCACCAACTTTTACAACATTGATGAAGTTTACACTTGTTGGAATTATTCCCAGCAAATGAACTTTGTACTTAAAGTGGTTTTAATTGTTCTATGTGAACATTTGCTTCAATCAATCAATGATTTTTAATGTCATAATATGAAATCAGGCCCCGATGCCACAAAACTTTTTCTTTGCTGAGCAAACTTTTTTTGCTGAAATCTGTATTCTAAGCCAATCAAATTTGAGTATTTCCTTATTTGAGAATATTCTCAGACTTAAGTAAATTCTCAAGTTTTGTGGCACCAGGGCCAGGCTAAACTTACTGAGTAAACAGAAAAACTCAATCTGTGAAAGCAACACCAGAGATTGTAATTGGTAAATATTAAAATAAAACATTATTCCCAAATTTGTTACAAATTCAGAAGTAAATAATTACTTGTCAATGTACCGAACAGTTACTACAAAAGGAGTGTCACGATTTCTGAGAAATTAACGGGTAAAATAATCGGCTGATAAGAGCCAATTCACTGACCCAATAAGTATCTGACAAGTGGAAATTAATTGGTTATATGATTGACTGACAAAGAGGAAATACATTAATTGCTTCACTGAAACAATATCTAAAGTTAATGAATGAATGAATTTTATTCTCATAAACCAAATACATATAGTTATAGAGACGTAAATAATAATATTCAACATATCTAGTTTTGTACATGTGTGGAAAATGACAGCTTACAACTGTTTTTCTTATTTTATGAATTTCAATTACTTTGTAAATTTGTTATAAATTTTTCTATATAATCTTTTCAAACCTGTTTAAATTGTTATCCCTTTGATATTACCAAAACAGGTGCCATGTGAAATATAAATCTTTTACTGACTTTAAAGCTAATGCACACATGTACAGAAAATCTTTTATTCCAGTTGAAAATTCATATTTGGCTTTATATATGCATTGAATGCCAGACAAGAGGGGCTGCAAGATGGAGTTTATGCTGAAATCTCATTGCTAAATGCAATTTATAACAAGATCTAAAATCTATTTACAAAATAATAATTCTTGATTGCAGAACGAGCAACCATGAAAACAATAGATCTCACAGATTCTCGCACACATATTACATAGACTTACTTATAAGAAGTTTCAGGAGCCAGCTCCTCAATTGTATATTCTGTTATGGCACCAATAGAAATCAGCTGTTTCTCCCCAATGTCAAGGTTATAACCAACAATGTCACTACCGTTACAATTTGGTTCTTTCCACGTAAGAGTTATTGTAGTAGCTGTAGCACTATTACGTATATAAATAACAGGATAAGGACTAGAAGGAGGTGTTACGACTGTAGCTACAGGGCTAAAGGGACCAGCCCCAGCACTGTTGATTGCCTACAAAAAACATAATACATAATATAGGACTAGAATGAGGTGTTACGACTGTAGCTACAGGGCTAAAGGGACCAGCCCCAGCACTGTTGATTGCCTACAAAAAACATAATACATAATATAAGACTAGAAGGAGGTGATACGACTGTAGCTACAGGGCTAAAGTGACCAGCCCCAGCACTATTGATTGCCTACAAAAAACATAATACATAATATAAGACTAGAAGGAGGTGATACGACTGTAGCTACAGGGCTAAAAAAAACATAATACATAATATAAGACTAGAAGGAGGTGATACGACTGTAGCTACAGGGCTAAAGGGACCAGCCCCAGCACTATTGATTGCCTACAAAAAACATAATACATTATATATATATATAACAGGACAAGGACTAGGAGGTGTTATGACTGTAGCTACAGGGCTAAAGGGACCAGCCCCAGCACTGTTGATTGCCTACAAAAAACATAATACAGTATATAGGACTAGGAGGTATTACGACTGTAGCTACAGGGCTAAAGGGACCAGCTCCAGCACTGTTGATTGCCTACAAAAAACATAATAAATTATATAGGACTAGGAGATATTACGACTGTAGCTACAGGGCTAAAGGGACCAGCTCCAGCACTGTTGATTGCCTACAAAAAACATAACATCAAATAAAGAATCTTATTTTGACAATGACATCAATCATGCAGCTTTTAAGGTTATGTAGTACAAACACTACTTATTCTGGTCTCTCATTAAGATCAGTCATTTCTTTATGACCAATTGGTATTAAATATGTTAGAAGAATTATTTTTCCAAAGAGTAATGGTCAACAGATTCTACCTTTTCTTAGCTAGTAGTCATCATTCACTGATCTAGCATTTTTACAATCCATGTTAATGTCATTAAATGTTTTTGATAGTGTGTGGTCTCCTTTGACAGGTTGTAAATATGTGCAGGTATTTTTATAGCTTGTTTAGACCTGTATTGCCATTGTAGATAAAATTATCAAGAAGAGGAGGGACGGAAATCATGTTAACCATTAGTTAAATAGTACAGGGTTCCCACTCTTTTCCAGATATGAAATTCCAGGGTTTTTCCAGGACTTTATTCAGTTTTCAAGGATAAGTTTTCTTGTTCGTTATTTTCCACTTGAACAAGTATTTTGTTATTATCATGGATTTCTTCACGTGTGATTGAATATTGATCGCCATCATCGGAACTAATTCATGTAACATTGACCTGCACTACTTCTACAAACACATTGCAGATTCAGATTCAAGTTATCAATTCGTCCCTATGCCTTTCGTCCCTTTTTTTTTGGCTTATTGTAGACGCTTTTATTATTATTGGGACGAATAAAGCAAGGGACGAAGTGACTATCGGACCAAGGGAAGTAACTCGAAATTGACAAATTGCATCAAAACTTCCGTTGGTTAAAAAATTACGCTTTCAATAAAGATTTCCAGGGTAAATCCCCGATTTTGACAATTTTTTTTAAATTTTCAAGGATATTTCCCGACTGGGAACGTGTATGACAAAATTCCAGGGTATTTCCCATTTTCCCGGATGCATGGGAACCCTGATAGTAATATAATATGGAATGAAAAATAATAGTGTTAAATTCAATTGTTAGTTGTTTATGATATTACTGTTGTAATTACCTGAACTCTAAAGCTATATAAGGTGGCAGCTGTCAGACCCTTTACTTCATGACCAAGATTTGGACCAAAGTATAACTGCAATAAAACAATACAAAATTATACAACTTTAACAAATGTCATCAAAATGACCAACTTGGAACTTAAACCAAATTTTAGAGCAATTTCTGGTAATGTTGGAGTAAATCAAAGCATTTTTAATTTTCAAAACAATATTATATTTGAGAACAATCAAAATAATAGTATGTTGCTCATTTATTTCCTTCTGACAGGATTTACATTCTGTTGTAAAGTTGGTTCTGCCACGGTACATATGGGTATCTGTAATAATTACACTTTCTATTTGCATATCTGGTAAATCAAAATATTGTGATAAACATACCAATTATTAAAATTGTACCCGTGACAAAATAAAAAACAAAAAATTGTAACATTCAAGATATCTTTTAAAGTCAAATACGGACAGTACCAAAATCAAAATGCTAATTCATAATAAAAGTGAGATAGGAATTAGTTTTTACCTGCATGAAGTCCAGGTCTGTTTTATGTTGCCATTCCACTCTGTATTCTGTTACTGTAGCACCATTGTTAACAGGGGCTTCCCAATTTACCATTGCACTGTGTGGAGACCGACAGACTACCATGGGGGCCTTGGGTGGATCTGGTACTCCAGCTCCACTTACAACCTCTAATGGCTCTGACCAGGGTCCACCCTAAATTATATAAATATTTCACATTAAAATACAACCTCCAATGTTTCAAATCCTAATACAGTAGTCCCCCTCTTAAAAGGCCACCCCTACTGAAATGAAAAAGTGGTCTTATAAGAAGGGTGGCCTCTCTTGAGGGGTACTATCTTGTAATAATTTACTATTTCAGTGCATCTGAAATATGGTCTTATAAGAAGGGTGGCCTCTCTTGAGGGGAACTGTCTTGTAATAATTTACTATTTCAGTGCATCTGAAATATGGTCTTATAAGAAGGGTGGCCTTTGGTGAGAGGCGTCTTATAAGAAGGGTGGCCTTTGGTGAGAGGCGTCTTATAAGAGGGAGACTACTGCATTCTTACAACATAACTCTTTATATTACTACTCTATAATTTTATGGTTAGGGTCAACTTTATTGGTGGAGGATCTATAATGATATGTTTATACTTAAACATACTATACATTTAAGTACTGGTGCTGTTTGGTTTTTTTTTCTAATTCTGTTATATGGTTTGTCCTAGAAAATGCACATAATCAAGGCTTTATATCAGAGATACAAAATGATTTTATTTGCATTGTATTGATCATTATTTTGCACCATTTCCTTCCTTGTTGTCTTTGAAGCTGATATTAGTTTACATGCTTGTTAAAATCTTTGAGAAAGTTGCTAAGTACCTTTAGCAAAAATATATGAATATGTCAACAAACAATTTCAGTGAGGGAATTATCATGAATTCTGATTATTGCCTCCAAACCTAAAACAAATCGTTGTTATTTCCGTCCTCTGCAGTACATGTAAGGATCATCCTTTTTCTTTTCAAGAGAGAACATGATGTGATCACATTTAGTGAGTGAAAGAGTGTTGCATTAATAATGAATATTGAACAATTTTTCAGCTACATTGTGTTGTGAACAAGTTATATTTCAATGACATGATGATGACGATGTCTGTTTTGTTCTAGACCAACACGCTTAGTTTGATTTTAATATTGCTAGCTCAATGAAACAACAGTCCATAGGTAGACATGTCACTCCACTAGGACACATTAGCCTGATTCTGAGCCAACTAGTCTTTGTCTACTGGAGAAACAACAGTCCATAGGTAGACATGTCACTCCACTAGGACACATTAGCCTGATTCCGAGCCAACTAGTCTTTGCACTTTGAAGGTGTGATTACACAATCAAATTTATCCTTCAAATTCACTTCTAACTTCACCTGCGTCATTGTTTCAACCACAAATTTTATTATCTAACACGTTATCATCAAACACAATTGACGTGTCCACAGTTGGATAGGTGTCAAATTTGTGTTGGAAACAGGTGCGTGTGTAAAGTGTAAATTAATTTGACGGAAAAATTTGACCATGTAAATGCAACCTTAAAGTTGCATGCTCTAGAAAACCAGCATTATAATGTCATTTACATCTACTTATGTAAATAGTGTCCATAACCACTGAAATGTGTTAACTTGATTGCCCCTTGTCACAATGTGTACTTGATATGACTCATGTCATCAACTTTGTCTGGCTGGAGGTATTCTTTCACTTGGTAGTCTGGTTTCCTTCACTATTGAAACTGACAGACACAATATTTTTTTTCAGATAATACAGTCATACACTTAAACATGAAGATTATGTAAAACAGAAGCTTACCCCTACTCGGTTGATTGCACGAACTTGGAAGAGATATGGTCGTCCTGGAGACAGACCTGCAACAATGCAATCAAGGTCACGACCTTTATAAACTTCACGACTCGTGTTATCAGGAGAGATCAGCTGTGCAGCAAATTCCGTAATGGAGGCACCACCATCATACTCGGCGTAACCTATAAAATAATTACAACAATCAGGATGCTAATTTGAGCCCTTTAAATCACACAAATTGAATCTTGATAAGGAATTCTTTGTCTTCATTCCTAAAGCAAATTTAGCTAAAAAAAAATTTCTCTCAGATAATATTTAACAATGATTTCAGTAATCTTAAAACTAAGAAAAACTTTCCACAAAATAGTGACTGTTTAGTTTAGTTTGGTTTCAGCTTAAACATATTTTATTTGTAAAAAAAATTAAAAAAATTTGCAAAACACGGAGTGGACAAAAGTTGTACAACTGTGTTGGATTCCTCCCCTATACATTAACTGAAGTTCTCCTCTTGTATGACATCCCTTCTACAATAATAAAATAGCCCTATAAGATGAGTGGCCTCTATTGAAAGGGACAATATAGTAGTATTTTACTGTCTCAGTCAGTGCATCAGCAATCTGGCCTGGTAAGAGGAATGTCCTTTGGCATGAGTGGCCTTATAAAGAGGGGGAACTACTGTTGTTTGTTTCTAAAGCTTGATCTTTAAAATCATTAGGCCATACAAAGTTAATTTCTTGGTTCTCAGGCCCGCCCGCATGTGGAAATTCGTCGCCGCATTGCCGATTTTTTTGCAAAAATAGTAAAAAAAAAAAATTTAATGCGGTAGCGCTGTCCGTACCGAAAAAACAACCGCTTCCGTTTTTCTCTTATATCGCGTGGTCGGTGAAACGCTTTAAAACGCATCATGCTTAAATGAGATTTAAAGCATCGTTATGACAATGTATAAATAAAAAACGTGTTTCCGTTTGACATTTAGATAAAATGTCAATAGTTTCTGTGCAAATTAGGCACAAATGTTTGCCAGTTTTACCAGGAAACATAATAGGGGGCTTCTCCGAAGCTTGTACCTTATTGGAATTGCTTACGGAGATAAAAAAATGGTACGTTGGGACCAGCGGATTGGACGTTTCCATAAAAATTAACCACTTGTGATGTTTCTGCCACCATCGGAAGAAATAAAATTGAAATTTTCAATAAAGTAATGAAAAGATTTATACATTGCCATATTTTTCACACAAAAAAAGAAGAAAAAATGCCTCCCTCATCACTTTTTACAGCAGTAAAAGGATAAAAAAAAAATGCCGCCCTCCCTCATCAATTTTGACTAAAAAGGGCCTGAGAACCAAGTAATTAACTTTGCATGGCCTTAGTATTTTCCTTAAAATATAATAGTTTATAAACATTGCTGAACTATCAATAGTAAGCAAACAGCTTTTATTTTTTTTTATTTTAGCATTCTATAATACACTATATGGAAAACTTATATTAAATTGTTGGTAAAATCTTCATTGTTTACAAATATTTTTGAAAAATGATCAGTAAAAATAAATTATTTCCCTGTCATCATACTTTTTGAATTGTTGATAATTACTATAATACACTTTATTGTGAGCAAAAAGATTATAGTGGCAACCAGATCATTGGAATACATTTGTAAACAATACTTGAAGTAGGGATATCCTCATAACATAACATCTACAGGAATAGTAAGATTAACAAGTCATTTCCTCAAATCTAATGTACTTCAAGAACAATATCTATAACTAACAAGATAGATAGGTATATATATATATATATATATATATAATAGTGCAGTGTCTTAAAATATTAAGTTAATGTGTATGAGGCTGAAAAACTGGGATAACGGCGAGATTTACAAAGCCTTTCCTCAGTTTTGCGCCGAATGCACATAAACTTTATATTTTAAGACAATGCATTACTATTGTGTTTATACAGCAGAAAAATCACATTAATCCATTGCCGTTTATATTTTGAAATAGACAATAAAATTATGTAATTATCCCTTGATTGTCCCTTTTGATATCTTCCGTCAACAGCAAGTGATCTGGATTTACAAATAAGTTCCAAAAGCTCAACAGGTAACATGTGACAGGTGTACTAGAAAAAGTTATATTTCGGTCAGTGACATTACATAACATAAATTTATACCAGTCAATGCAATTTGCCTGCTTAAATAGGACAAAAGCAGGATAAATATATTTATTAAATACTTAGTTAAAATAAAGACATTTTTGTATGACCAATATGACCGGAAGTAAACTGTCCATATATTCACACCCCCGGAAAATAACCGGTTATTATGTGCCCCTCGTGCGCTTCAGACAAAATAAACAACTTCCGGTGTTTACATCTGCAGATGTCAGAAGTATATAATAAATAGTTTAATACATGGGTATTTCCATATTGGCCTGGTTATCATCCCTCGACCCATATTGGCTCTCGACTTCGTCTCAGGCCAATATCGGTGTCTCGGGATGATAACCAGGCCAATATGGAAATGCCCATGTATTAATCTGTATATATATATATATAATATTTGACGGAAGATATTTATACATACTCCATCGTAGATGTAGAGATGTAGCTTTAGGTTTTCCTTGTAGCTTTGGGGCCTGGCATTGTCCTGGAGGAACTGCCTGCGTTGTTGCTACACATGGATCAGAAAACTGTAACAAAAAAAATAATGTCAATTATTCTTATCTTTCACTAATTAGTGACTTTCTCTTGGGTGTCAACTCACGATAAAATTATCACGTAGCAGCTGATAATTCTTAAATTATTACCCAACTCTATGAATTGTTAAGGATGCATTTCAATTTAAAAATGTGATAACCATTGTCAATAAGAAGAATCCAAAAATGAAAAAAAAAGTTTTTCTCAACATTCCCCATGTTTTTATTTCTTCAATTTACAACTAACTAAAGTTCATTTATATTCATCTCACTAGAATCAAGATCTACAGAGTTATTTGCCAAACTGTGGCAAATTTTTTCACAATTCAAAAAACAAATTCATTATGTAGCACGTAAGCTGAGGAACATCTGGAATATTGAACTACTTACTCCACATGAAATATAGTTCAAAAATGTAATTACGTAAAAAATAGTTCCATTGTTCATTCTTCATCGTCAAAGTTTTTCTCGATCTGTCGACCACAAATTAGTGACAAAATAATTAATAATGATATAAAACTCATAAGACTTTAAAAAAAATATCCTCAATATATATTTCTACTGCACTGTTAATAATACATGTAGTAATCATAGAATAACACATGAACAACTTACATGCACTCATTATTTTTTTTTACATACAGGAATTACCAATGTATTGGATTGCGAAATGAATTAATTTATGTGAAACTGGATGAAATTTAATTTCATACACATTATTTCTTTGTGGTTATGACTTCAGTGAATTAAGTAGAAATAATATATATCCATAACATAATAAATTCCTCAACCTGTACAATGACTATATCTTCTATAAATAAGCATCCCAGATCAAAACTGAGATGTTAAACATTTTGGCATCTGCATCTTTCTACGATATTTTTTATTGGATTTACGAACTGTTCTAACAATGTGGTACTTTTTAGTTTTCATTTTATCAATGTCATTAAAACATGAAATGTTGGTTATTATGACCTTGTTTCTGTGGAAGGTTTTCACAGAATGTGACAGATCCATCCACATGCATCACCATGAATATTTCCCTAAACCCTGCCACTTGGTAACTTACCTCACTCCGTCCACCAGCACTACAACAAGCTACTCGCACATGGTATGAATGTCCAGGAATAAGATGATCACAGATATGTTCTCGTTCACTGCCTTCGTATAACATTTCATAACCTGTAATAAAACCATACAAATATAGTGGTGACTTATCTCCCTTTATTTTATAACTGGCAAAGGGAGATAACCATATTTAAATTATTTTAAAATAATTATGATGGTGAGCTGCATATCATCGATTCCCTCATCCTATTTTAACAATTCTATGAGGTATATCCTGATAACAAAATATGAACTAAAGATTGGAAAATATTCATTGAAATCTTGTAAATGTCCTTGTAAAAAGACAACTGACTTTTAGTGCAAAAAGATGCTTTCTACCCCAAAACGTTACTGCTTTTGTCACATTTCACATTAATAAAAATAAATTTAGCAAAAAGAAATTATAACAATTGTAAATAAATGTTATCTTAAATGTATTCCTCATAACCCCTTATGATATTTTTCTTTAAAAAAGAAAAAAAGGCTACCCCTAGTCCTCCAATATAACAAAAAATGAAATAGGTATGTCCACAAATCATATTCATATCATATATTCACTAAAACAATCAGATTAATCAAAATTTCAAATAAATTGACTGAATATACCTGTACACTTTGGTTAAAAAGAGGTATTTCCTTCAATGTTTAATGAATCCAAATGACCAATATATAATGAAAGGGATTAAAGAGAAATCTGTTTGAACAATTTCTGTATCCAAATTTCATAGCAGTTTACAATGGATTGTATATGTTGTTCTTAAATTTTCATATTTATGGCATTAAAATAACAATGAAAGAGAATTACCCAAGCTAGGTTCTTATAAGGTTTTTTTTTTTTTTCAAATAAATTCAGCATATTTCCTTATATGTCCAAATTACATACAAATTGTACATAAGCTTTTAAACATAATTCTCAAATTTAAAGATTTTTGCCATTAAAAGCTACTTTACACCCCAAAATAGATATGTTACAGTAACAACACACTGAACCATTAAATATTCATCAAAAACAATAAAATCAATGAATGTATCAAATATTCCGGCCTTGAAATGTAATTCTCAAAATCTTCATTTTTTACTAATACATTGAAATCTGTCTAAAACCGAAGCTCCTTGGGACAAACTTTTGTGTTCGGAATAGACAGGTGTTAGGTGCTCGGTTTTAAACAGGTTAAATAAACACAAATTTTATATACTTTTCATAAATCAATATTGGGAAAAACAAGAACATATTATAAAAATGCCACAACAATATGTAACAATACTAATAGAGTACAATACTAACTGATAAATAAAACAGGAATAAAAAAATCGAGAAAGCATCAGAGATGCAACTGCCGAGTTGCAAGTCAAAATCATTTGGTCTTGTGATCATAAATATATATGGTTTAGGGGTGGGGATCTCAACCATTAAAAAGTTCACTTCAGGTAGGGGGTGGGATATGACCCCCCGGGGCCTGAGCTATAAGGCATTTAATTTGCCTGGTCACCATGATCATAAATATATATGGTTATCGCAATCATTAAAAAGTTCACTTCAGGTAGGGGGTGGGGTATGACCCTGGGGCCTGAGCTATAATGCATTTAATTTGCCTAGTCACCCTGATCATAAATATATATGGTTTAGGGTGGGGATCTCGGTCACATTTTTAAAACAGATTCCCCTGTGGGGTGGGGCTGAGCCCCGGGGATAAAAAATGCTGAATGCACAACTTCACATTGGCATCTCCACCCATACCACATATTAAGTTTCTATCTTATGTAGTTTCAGAGAAATGTGTAATTCTCAAAATGTACTTTTTCTATAAAAACAAAACCATGATTTTACAAGAAAAAAACAATAGATTAATCTGAATTTCGAACTCGCTCTACATAATAGTATAATAATGCTTCCTACCAAAAATTATGTTGATCGGCCAAAAACTAAGAGCGCTATCGTGTTAACGAAGATAATTCTCAAAATATGTACTTTTTCTATAAAAAACCATGATTTTACAAGAAAAAAAACAATAGATTAATCTGAATTTTGAACTCGCTCTAAAAAATAGTGTAATAATGCTTCCTACCAAAAATTAAGTTGATCGGCCAAAAACTAAGAGCGCTATCGCGTTAACGAAGATATCCATACGTTCGCCCGCCCGCCCGCCCGCCTTTCGCCAAAACATAAGCCGACTGCAACTCGGCTAATAATATAAAGGGTAAAAATTGTGAAAGTGACTTCTGACTAAAAACATATTAAAAGTAAGATTTAAAAACAAAAATTGATGAAATATAAAAATAAAAACATCAATTTTACCTCCTCCTTCAATGAGCAATTTAAAAAGTAATCAATAAATATTCCTTCATTATATATTTCTGACATTTCAATGTAGTCAAACCTGTATTAAGAGGTCATCTTTGGAACCAAGAAAAAATGGCCTTATAAGACAGGTGACCTCTTAACAGAGGTTAAATTAATATGAAATTTTATATGACATTACGAGAGAAATGTAACCTTTTAATACAGGTGACTGCTTAATAGAGGTGACTGCATGAGCAGGTTTGACTGTATTATATAAATGTCAATTTGAAATTAATCAAAGCCTTCACATGAGCCTGTATTCACTCACATGGTAAAGAAGATTTATGGAACCATTGCCAATCCTTGCAAAAATAGCTAACATTAAACATTGATTTATCAAAACTTGACCAATAGACCAGGGATATAAAATTGAGTTTTCATATTATAATGCTGTTTCATACAAAATACAACTACAATTACATTTCTGGTTCTTAAGAATATTTTTTTTCCTTACTGAAAACTACTTTAAACTTTGACCACAAAATGTTATGCCATCCTTGACATTTTCTCCACTGCAGTCCAAGTTAATCCTTTAAACCCAAGGCTGGTTCTTGGGAAGAAAAACATTAAAAGATTTACTAAATTTCCCAGAAAATTCATATATATATTATCGTTGATTTTTCACGTGATTTTTTACTGACGTTACCTTTACAAATCATCAATAAACATACCATCGTTGATATGTTTTGCTCGTAATGAACTTCCCATCACATTTCACATAGACGGAGAGGCAACATTGCAGTCTTTGCCTGAATTTTTCCCCGCCAAATTTAGAAACATTTTCTATTTATTCATACAAATTCTTTCATAATTTTCACTTGTCCGAATCCAGTTTTACTTGTACCCAGGCTTCGGACAAGTGGGTTAAGCGTGAAGACTGACACTGCTCTAGAAATTCATTAAATTAACAACAATTATATTTACCAATTTGTCAACATATTTCATAACAATACATACCTTTTCCATCATTTAATTCAACAATATACTTGGTTATTTCTGATCCACCATCGTCTTTAGGAGGTTCTAAATTATAAATAAAAAAAAAAAAAACATGTATTATTGTTTTTTGTTCATTCATCAATATTTTTACACAGAAATTCCATCATTTATTTTTTCTCTATTATATATTATCTCATACAGGCTCTCAAATCTTCATACAACAACAAAATTATTTTTTGTATTGCTATGCAGTTTACAAATCAGATGCTTCATACAAGGATACCCCCCCCCCCAATCCTTTCTTCCTTTTGCCCATACAAACCCATGAAAAACTCTAGTTCGTGAGTATTATATCCACATTTTCAGGAAAAAAAAACGCTGCAACAGATTGTTTTGCTTAATTTGTAATTTGTCATAGTTCAGTCAAATTTAACCAAGATCGGTCTGACCGAATTAAATACGGATGCAACTGCACGTGATATTGAAACTGTTCATCAAACTGCATGTTGTTTATTAAAACAGTTAAATTTTTGATAGCCAATTTTGATTTTCATTGAATGTGTGTCACAACAGAATAATCAAATTTAATCTCCATCATAAAATATATTTTCACACCTTTTCTACATTTATACCTCCTCACAGGCTACTGATAATTAAAAATATATTATTGATAATGTTGGTATTCACGTCATCTTAGAAGGGTATTACATTTTTGTATTGATTGATCAAAAGTGCATACCCTAAATAAATACACGGCAAGAAATCTACGCAATTAATCAAGAGTACATATCCTATTCAAATACATATATGACAATAAATCTACGTCACTATCAACAGTGCATACCCTATATAAATACACATGGTGAGAGATCTATGTCACTTATCAACAGTGCATACCCTATATAAATACACATGATGAGAGATCTACGTCACTGATCAACAGAGCATACTCTATATAAATACACATGGTGAGAGATCTACGTCACTGATCAACAGAGCATACTCTATTCAAATACACATGGTGAGAGATCTACGTCACTGATCAACAGTGCATACTCTATTCAAATAGACATGGTGAGAGATCTACGTCACTGATCAACAGTGCATACTCTATTCAAATAGACATGGTGAGAGATCTACATCACTGATCAACAGTGCATACTCTATTCAAATACACATGGTGAGAGATCTACGTCACTGATCAACAGAGCATACTCTATATAAATACACATGGTGAGAGATCTACGTCACTGATCAACAGTGCATATCCTATATAAATACACATGGTGAGAGATCTACGTCACTGATCAACAGTGCATACTCTATATAAATACACATGGTGAGAGATCTACGTCACTGATCAACAGAGCATACTCTATATAAATAGACATGGTGAGAGATCTACGTCACTGATCAACAGTGCATACTCTATTCAAATAGACATGGTGAGAGATCTACGTTACTAATCAACAGTGCATACCCTATATAAATACACATGGTGAGAGATCTACGTCACTGATCAACAGAGCATACTCTATTCAAATACACATGGTGAGAGATCTATGTCACTGATCAACAGAGCATACTCTATTCAAATAGACATGGTGAGAGATCTACGTCACTGATCAACAGTGCATACTCTATATAAATAGACATGGTGAGAGATCTACGTCACTGATCAACAGTGCATACCCTATATAAAAACACATGGTGAGAGATCTACGTCACTGATCAACAGTGCATACTCTAT
>MJUT01034832.1:304878-326139 GCA_002080005.1 Gigantidas platifrons
GGGTCGTCGGACATAATTCTGAAAGGGGATCACCTAAAAACCATTCCACCATAGTTTGGGCCCAATTGGCCCAGCAGTTTCAGAGGAGATAATTTTTAAGTGATTTTTTGCTGAATTTCCTATTTTTAGTAACGGTGGCCATCTTGGCCAGGGTCGTCGGACACAATTCTGAAAGATGACCACCTAAAGACCATTCCACCATAGTTTGCGCCCAACTGGCCCAGTAGCTTCAGGAGATAATTTTTAAGTGATTTTTTTGCCAAATTTTCTATTTTTAGTAACGGCGGCTATCTTGGTTGGCGGCCAGGGTCGTCGGACACAATTCTCAAAGAGGACCATCTGAAGACCATTCCACCATAGTTTGGGCCCAATTGGTCCAGCAGTTTCAGAGAAGATAATTTTTAAGTGATTTTTTGCTGAATTTTCTATTTTTAGTAACGGCAGCCATCTTGGTAGGCGGGGGGGGAGGCGATTGTCGGACACAATTCTGAAAGGGGACCACCCAAGGACCATTCCACCAAAGTTTGGTTCAAATTGGCCCAGTGGTTTTAGAGGAGTTGATTAAAATGCAAAAAGCTAACGACAGACGGACGACGGACGCCCAGTGATAGCAATAACTCACATGACCCTTCAGGTCAGGTGAGCTAAAAAGAATAAACAAAATTAGAACAAATTCTCAATCTATGATACATTTTTAGGTATGAAAGTTATTGGTACAGAATTAATTTTGTATATTAACTTCAGTTACTTTAAGAACAAGGGCACTGTAAGTACAAGTCCTCCAAACTACTTCAGGAAATCATTAGAAAGGTCAATGACAGTCCAATATACCCCCGGTACAAAATGTTACACTACTGTGTAATCTACTCAAGTTTGACACAATATTAGGCCTAAAAACAATAAGTGTTTTATGTCTGTGTTTCCTGACCATATAACTGTCACGTCTCAGATTTTTCTAATTGGCCAATTTTCTCATTGACAGTCATAACTTACATATTGTGATTAAGATATTGTTTTGTGGGAGGATAGAAGCTGAGTAATCATTCACATATTTGATGATCTAAAAATAGAATTTATATCCAGTATTCAAAAACTTCTAGATCAATTTCTGAGGGTGGTTTTTTGTATTCTTTCCACTTGTTTATCTCAATTCTTTGACTATTAAAGGTCAAAAATACACTCATTCCAGTTAATAAGGAGTAATAGTTTGTTAAAAGTGGTTATAAGTTGCTAATTTTCATTGACCATATCAATCATCTCCTAATTTTCAAAATATTTGTCCATAAGCCCACCACATTTATATAAAAGCATGTTCTCCTTCTATATGAGCTTTTCATATTTTTCAATAGCATGGAATCTGCATATACCTTGGGCCAAACACCTAAAATTAATCTCAAATTTTGACTTGAAAGTTTTATAACCTGAGGTCAAAGACTTATCTCAGTGTGCAGTCAAGAGATTCAAAATTTCTTTATTTTTACCTTACAGATGAAAAAGCTTTGTACCTATCTTGCATAAGTTAATGATGTTCAACTGTTTTGCTAAAGGTTAAACAGAACTTACCGTTATTTCATCTTCCATTTGTAACATGAATGAATCTTCATTTGGCCTTTTGATCCATGATATGACGAGGGAAGTAACGAAAGGTTCTGACAACATGGGTGGATCAGGTTGGTTAGGTACACTACCACTAGTGTAAAATGTTACTGGATCACTGTATCGACTGAAATATAATAAATAACACACTGATTATATACTTTATCTACAATATCCCTCTATTGAGGAAAGAATTTTTCTATTTTTTAGGAACCAAAAGCATTCATAACTCTGCAGCCCTCACTTAGTCTAAAACTATGGTAAATAATAAAACATATTTTCCTTCTTGAGACTTTAATATGTAAAACTATCCCAAATGTTGATGACATGAAAACATAAATTTTATTTTTAAATGATGGGGTTAAGGGTAATGGTGTTTAATGCCACTTTCAACACTATTTCAGTTATATCGTGGCAGTCAGTTATATCATGGCAGTCAGTTTTATTGGTGGAGGAAAGCAGACCTGCTGCAAGTCGCTGACAAATTTCATCACATAATGTTGTATCTAGTACGCCTCGCCATGAGCGGGATTTGAACTCACAATGTTAGTGGTGATAGGCACTGATTGCACAGGTAGTTGTAAATCCAACTACCATACGATCAAGACCACAACAGCCCCAATTTTTTTTAAATAATGAATCAATGATGTTTGTGCCATATATAATGGCACAATTTGCTACTTCTTCGACAAATGTTTTTACTTTATAGAAACCCTATAAACATTGAGACACTTTAATCTACTACATAACACAATGATATTTACTACAAATATTGCTGTCTTTACATTACTGGTATTAGAAAAGAGACTTAATTTTGCCATTTTGGAACCCTTTACTGGCCCCTTAGTCTCAGAATCTCTTCATCTAAAGGATCATTACTGCCAAATTTAGATCCATTTTGGCTGAACAGTTCTCATTCAGATAATTACAATGTGAAAAGATGATGACTGACAAAATCTAGGTGATGTGAAGAACTCGCATGGCCAATGGCCAAGAAAGCTAAAAACAGTAAATTGACCTTCACTAAAAATAAATGTTGAATTAACCATCAATCAAAAATTATCTGAATAATTGATTTCATTTTATTATATAGCTTTTAAATTATTTTACTTTTAAATATCAACTGAATTGTAACAGGATTAGGGTCAGATTAGGGTTGTGGTGTTTAACGCCACTTTCAACAATATTTCAGTTATATCGTGGCGATCAGATTTATTGATGGAGGAAACCGGAGTACCTGTAGAAAACAACGGACCTGGCGTAAGTCACTGACAAACTTTATCACATAATGTTGTATTGAGTACACCTCACCATGAGCGGGATTCAAACACACAACTTTAGCGGTGATAGGCACTGATTGCATAGGTAGTTGTAAATCCAACTACCTATGACCACGACAGCCCTTGAATAGGCAGGTCTCAATATTAAAAGGCTAATTATTAAATATAGTCCAACCTGTATATAAAGGACACTGAAGGGAACCTAAAAATGTACCTTTTTAAAGCAGTTACTTTTTATATACAGGATGAAGTTATATGACATATTCATTAAATAAAGAAAAAGAAACTTCCATTGATATAAAGTGAATTGCTATACACAGGTGTCTTTTAAGACAGGTTTGACTGTAGATACTGATGAAGCTGTATTTGATATTTAATTAATACTCAGTTAAAGCCATTATAATATCTAACAATTACAACAACATGTTCTCTTTTTAACATATAATAATACTAACCTTTTACCCACATTATTGATTGCAGCAAGCCTAAAGGTATATTTAGTAGAGGCTTGTAGCTTTGACACCCTGTGTTGTCTTTGTAAGCCAGAATATACCTCCATAAAACCATCTCCCAAACCCTAAAAATAAACATATATTTACTATAAATTTCAAGTCAGTAGTGAGAAGGATTAGAAATTCAAGTCAGTCTAGTGACTAGGATTAAAAATTCATGTCAGTACAGTGACAAGGATAAAAATATCAAGGCAGTATAGTGACTAGGACTAAAATTTCCAGTCAGTCAACTTCATGAGTATAAATAACATTGATATGACAATATTCCACCTGATAAAACAAACATTTTAAATAATAATATCTTAAAACATGTTAAAAATACATTTCTTAATTATAGTGTTAACCTCATTAAAAGCAAAACCTCTTAAAACTAATATATATTTCCTTTCAAGTTATACACTTCAAAAACTGCACTTAAGAAATACATTGAGGAATTGTAAATTCTATTTTTACTATCTAATATTCATTATTTATTCTAAGTGGTACAGAAACTGACATGTTACAAATTTCTTTCTTGCTTTCAGGTAGAAACTGAAAGAGAAATGTTTATTTGTACTTTGTATAACAAATTGGCTTCAGGTTAATTTTGCCACATAAAATGTGAATCATCACGCTTTTTATCCTTTTTATATGTAATGTACAAACGTAAAAGAAAATCCTTTTTATATGTAATGTACAAACGTAAAAGAAAGTCCTAAAGTTGTTTTATGCAACTTATGAGCAATTAATAAGAAGCACATGAGTCTTTTCTAATGAAATAACAGCAACAGTATATATGGTTCATAGATATTTCCTCTATATGTACGACCTGTTGCCTCTTATTTGAGGAAAAACAGAAATCCCTTATCCAATGTCAATTTTAAAATACCCCCCCCACCCCCCCACCCCTTTTCACTTAAACAAAGTAAATTCTTTCTTAGTCATGTTAGCAATGTCCCTATTCAGTGTTTCAATATGTACCAGGGTTACACAGTAGAACATTTTTATATGGAACACTAAAGGTGACACATTTCCTTCTTACACTTAAGGAAATACAATACCCAGGTAAAAATAACAGGTATGAACCAAATAAACCATATCATTATTAATGGGTTTACTAAGAAAAAGGAATGTTTCTTGAGATATTTTCTATAACTACTACTGACTTTATACAACCATAACATGAGCTCACATTAATTAATTACCTATTATTTTTGGTCACACCTGTAGTATTATCTATTCATATATACCACCTATATTTATTGTTTTAAAAATAACAACATTTAACATAATAATTAACATTCTAATTCAAACTATCTATTGTTGGTATGAACTTCATCGAAATAAATCTTTAATGTAAAATAAGAGTGAATTTGTCTATAAAAAGTAACACAAATTTAATTTCAATATCACATTATATAACAAATAGAAAAAAATCACCTGTTTCAGTGAGTTTCTTGCATCATAATACAAACTATAAACAAGGGCAACGCAAAGCGTGGCATATCCCCCCGCCTAACTATTTGACCCTGTGACCTTGACCTTTGACCTATGATCTTGAAAATCACTAGGGTTCCAGTATGTACCATGTTTTGTCAAAATCCATTGAAGGATGTTGATTCTAGAGTATTCACAAGGATGCTATGAGGTAAAAATTTGACCGTGACCTTGACCTATGACCTTGAAAATCTATAGGCCTCCAGATTTTCTTAAGGACTAAGTATGTACCAAGTTTGGTCAAAATCCATAGAAAGATGCTGATTCTAGAGTATTCACAATGATGTTACAGGGTAAAAATTAGACCCTGTGACCTTGACCTTTGACCTATGACCTTGAAAATCAATAGGGTTCCAGACTCTCCTAAGGACTAAGTATGTACCAAGTTTGGTCAAAATCCATTAAAGGATGTTGATTCTAGAGTGTTCACAAGGATGTTACATGGTAAATAATTTGACCCGTTGACCTTGACTATTGACCTATGACCTTGAAAATCAATAGGGTTCCATACTCTCCTAAGGACTAAGTATGTACCAAGCTTGGTTAAAATCCATTGAAGGATGTTGATTCTAGTGTTCACAAGGATATTATGTGGTAAATTTGACCTTGTGACCTTGACCTTTGACCTATGATCTTGAAAATCAATAGGGTTCTAGATTTTCTGAAGGACTAAGTATGTACCAAGTTTGGTTAAAATCCATTGAAGGATGTTGATTCTAGAGTGTTCACAAGGATGTTACGGAAGGAAGGAAGGACGGTAGCGTTTCTATATCCCTTCGCAACTTCGTTGGCGAGGGGATAATAACATGTGATTCTATTTGTGTTCTAATGTCAAGTTGGAAATACAAAATATAATTTTGGGGGAGACTATTTTTCACCATTTCCTTTAAATTTGTGTTTTTTGAAGGGACCCTTTGTTCTTCTGTTCTTTTTTCTTAATTTGGGTACTTATTTAATAGATAGAAAATTACTATATATTTTTTTCGTAATTTTACTTTTTAAATTTAAACTTTTTTCAATTTTGTAACTTGTGCAACAATAAAAAGTAGTTATTTTATTTTCCTATTTAGTTGTGTTACTATGATGTACAACAAGCAACTGATATGTACTCAAGTATCATATTTGTTCTGTCAATAAATGCAGTAGTTGTAGAAAGCACCACCATCAGGATTGTATAAATAACCCATTACTACCCGTAGTTTTACTGCCTTATCATATACTATACCTTATCATAATCCAACATGTAGCTTGTTATCTTTGACCCATTTTCACAAGTTGTCTGAAAAGATATAATAGAAAAATCAATTAAAAAATTCATAAATTAACCCATAAATTCAATTGCAGCAACAAGTTGTTTCCCTCTTTATAAATTGATAATAATTGTAGTTGTTTCCCTAGCAACAAGTTGTTTTCCCTAGCAACAAGTTAATGTTATAACCTTTCTACTGTACACACTGTTGTACGATGAACTCTTTCTAAATACCTATATAGGACTTTTCATAAACAGTATTTCAAATTCACTATGTGATGAGTTTCCTACACAATTTCTTTTTACGTTGAAAGTATCAAATAATGTTTTGATATTTACATAAATGTGTTTTTCTTTAATTTCACAAATCAACATTATAGTTAAATTGGGTGAAATTCTAAAAGCCATTGAATTCTCTATAACCCCCAAAAAGAAATATGATAGACAATTTTATAATGATTTGTATATTTATTTGTGGTCAATTATTGACTGTTATAATAGACTTTTTACATTCTGAATCTGATTCTAAAATTTACATTTTATTAATAGGAGTAATTTCCCTTACAAAATGGTAAAATGTTACCCCATTTAGCTTGAGTACTAGAAGGAGCAAAGGATTTTAGTATAATTTTCTTATAATCTGTTGATATTTGAACCTTATAAAAAATCAGAAGATAATTATATAGAAACTAGAAAATTCACAAGTTTTTGTATATATTATGGGGAAAATATATGCTATTTTCATTGAGTTTTGCATGATGATGAAAAGGGACATTTTTGCCAAACCATAAAAAAACATATAATTTTAGAAGTCAGAAATGTGCAAATGGTCTATTTATATCTTTAGCTTCTTAATTACAAGTGTGACCATAATATTACATTATTGCAGGCTTTTGTTCCCATAATGATTTTTACATGGTCAATTACTCTAGAACAATTTTCTTGTTTTTTCAATATTTTTTTGGGTATAAATTTGAATTGTTGTGTGACCTTTATGCCTGTTGATTATGCTGACATACACTAATGTACATCAAGAGTCCGAGACAGGTGTCCTAAGTCAGCTGTTACTAATTGATTTTCTAATTAATTACAGGTGTTTGGATTAAGATGAAATAAAAATAAAAGATTTCATTAATGTTTCTATTACCATATCATGAAGAATTCTGACAGGTTGGCAGTCAAATATGAAACTTCTAAACATCAAGATGCTTTTGAACAACATCTTTAATTATCAAAAACATATGGAAAAAAAATTCTGAGATTATTTCTGTGCTGATAAATTTGTCTTATGCTTCAAAACCATTTTTGTGGAAGTATGAAGAAGTGTCCTGAGTACCTATTGGCACATATATTTCATACAACCATGAGTATATTGAGGGAAAACGTATTTTACAAAACCTTCATACAACCATGAGTATATTGAGGGAAAAAGTATTTTACAAAACCAACGATGATAATGATAAATCATAATTTCTGACCCATATATTTTCATGATTTTTAGCCCATCAATTTTCTTGAAATCTCTTACAAATGATTTTCTTTAAGGTAAGCATAGTTAACGATTGGCTGTTCTTTGTATATTAAAACGTCCACTGTATGTCAACTCATATATTTAATATCATTATGACATTTTTTTTTTCTTGCTAAAAAAAATCTTTCGTATCTTTTCTGTTTTCTTTTTGTACTAATGATAATTTATTTGAATATAGAGGAAGGATATGGATGTAAATGAACATGAGAGGCTACCCAACAGCACACTTACACTTCGACACAAATTAAAAGTAAAGGAACAGTGCTTTTACTTGTATGCTTGATATTTTTCAAACATTTACTTGGCATTTTGCCGAGTGTCAGACCCCCATCAATGATAACTATCTTCTACCCTATCAATAACATGTTGCTTATAACCACTAAAGTTGATAATTATAGGGAGTAATTAGATCAACTGTAACTAGACTTGTCATTATTCAAACTATGTTTCCCTGCTTTTCTCATCTGCAGATAAAATGCAAGATCTTCAAAAATTTAATAGATAACTTGAGTGTAAATCACCATAACTTAGTCTTTATGTGGTTTTTTCCTTAGTGATACTTGTGACGGTACTCAGTACATTAAAACACCACAAAAATGAATAAAATGATTACGATCAGCATTATATGTGATGTGTGGGGCCAACAAATAAAAAAAATCTAGATTTTTGAAATAATTCAATAATAGTCTTGCTGAGATAATTTCCCACAGTTTTTGAAGTACTAATTATTTCTACTTTATTTTCATACATTTTATAATTAATTGCTTTTCAATTTCTTTGCTAAAAATTAAGTATGTGAAAAACTGACTGTAATTACGATAGTTGATATGCAATTGTCTCCCTTTGAACATGACTCAACAGTGACATTTGAAAATGAGGTTAAATTTAGACTATCTCAGCCAAGATCCCTCTCACCTGGTTATTCACGCACTCTTTGGATTAAACAAATTTTGGACTTGTAGCTTCAGAGAAGATTTTCAAAGTTAGCCATGGACCAAGCCAAAAAAAAATGCAATCGTTTATCGCCATGTACACTTGTAGTACAAATTTATCGAGCTAAATATACAGATTTATCATGTCAACCATTTTTTTTTATCATGTTAAGACAAAAAATGTCCAAATAGGGACCAAGCCCCAAAAAAGTTTAATTATTAGATGTATATCACAATGTGGTACAAGTTAATCAGACCAAATGATACAGATTTAAACAGAAGGAGTACTAACTGGCAAAGCAATAACAATCCACATTATGTCATTTCAGTTTGGACCAATGAAAAACCCACATATTACACATTACCTAACATGCACTCAATGCTATTTTTAAACAAACGAAAATATTTAAACTAAATTGTTTTCAATGGGCACTGACATCTTAGAATCAAATACAACATGATTTTGCTTCCGATTGGTCGGTTGAAATATGAAAACACCTGACATGACCTTGTGTGGAATGTCCTTTGGTGTTAGTGATTTACCTGCAAAAAAAACCCGTCTAATTGGAATTGTTTGAAATGCTACCTCCAATTATGACAGTCATTTAACTTTAAATTAAATAGTAATATCTAGATCTAGATTGTAGACTGCCTGCTTGTCTGTCGGTTTTTGCAGACCCTTACAACTCGTCTAACCGAGTCCTGGACTCACCATTTTTGGCTAAGACTTGCGTAAGTATTCAAATTTTAGATTCTTACAAAATTGGAACTCGAAAAAATTTTCAGAAATGTCTTCTGGACTCAGCAAATTAAATTGCTCTAACGATCCCTGTTTTTGTATGTCAATTAGTATAATATGATAAAACTACTAGATAATTACATTCCATTTCAGCGTGATGGAAGTTTTTGTTTTTGATGATAGTTTAGGAGCTGAAGGTGCATCTGGTTCACAAACCCCTGTGGTAAACTGGACAGCTTTAGTCGGTTTTCCCTTCAAATCTTCTAAAGATGTACAAACTCTACAAAAAGGAAAAAATGTTCTTTAGTTATAAATTGAAGATATGAAAGTTGACCTTTGTTCCTATCAACAAACAGATATACATTGTTTTCAAAAAAGAGCAAACCATAACAAGGGCAACACAAAGCATGGTGTATCCCCTTGCCTAAAACAACTTGACTCAGTGACCTTGACCTTTGACCTATGTCCTTGAAAATCACTAGGGTTCCAGATTCTCTTAAGGACTAAGTATGTACATGTACCAAGTTTGGTCAAAATCCATTGAAGGATGTTGATTCTAGAGTGTTCACAAGGATGTTACAGAAGGACGGACGGACGGAAGGTAGCGTTACTATATCCGTTCGTAACTTCGTTGGCGAGGGGATTAAAAAACCCAAATTGAAATTGAAAGAACACCCTACATTTTTATCTATAAATATATGTAATCTGCATTTAAGTGTCTCAAATATAATTAAATACTTTGTGTGTGTGTATGTGTGTGTACATGTACATGTAATTAATACATTTGTATATCAAAATTTTAATAAACTTCATTACTTTTCCATAAAAATACAAATGTAATTACTATATTTCTTACCATAGAATTTTCTTCTTCAAAAACTGATTATGTATTGAAATCCCAAATCATTATTAATATAACAGAACCATTTCCAATAAAATAATAAACTGTTAATTTTATCATGTCAAACTTTTCAAATTTTTAAAAATCGTTAAGAAAAAAATTAAAAATAATTTACTCATCTAAAAACTTAAATTTGAAAAAAGAAAATTTTGTGAAAAAATAAATGAATTACTTAAGTATATATATATAAAATGTACACAGTATTTCTTACCTTAGAAAATAATCTGTGGCAGGTTTTAAATCTTTTAATGTTATTTCTGTGGCATCGCCACTGCAAAAAGAGAGGGAAAAATAAACAAAAATTAGTAGTCTCCTGTTGTCTGAAGGACACTGCTTTGTGTCTTTACCAACATAATGCATATTATCATGAGCAAGACTTTGTCTAAAGCATTTTGGTTTGTGGAATTTAGTCCAAATGATAATAAACAGCAGTGCAAAGAGTGTGATATGCCCATCCCCCATCAGTTGTAAAATCTGAAATAGTGGCTATCTTTAATTCAGGATTACAGATTTTGCTAAATGCTCAGTGTGTAAAGGTGAAAAAAAAAAAGCAAAAAAATTAACAAGCTCCTTGTTTGATTTTATTCCTAATCAAAAACTTGATGATCAACATAAAATTTGTATTTTCTGAAAGTGTTTTTATTTATCTTATTTTATTTTACTATCAGATATAAATCTTAATTGAGTTTATTTACATGACAGGAGAACAGCTGCACGAACCTGGTTAAAATCTAAAAACTGATGACTTTATGGACCAAAAATCTATTTTAACTACATTTTGTATTAATAGAATTGAACTGGACATTTATGAAAGAGGAACCAAATTAAATTGGATTTCTCCTCTTATCATTAGCAAGTTTCCTGTAATGCTTTTGGAATAGAGGTCTGATAAAAACTATGATATATTCAACATTTAAATTAACAGACAAATGAGCAGGGAAGCAGGAAGGACGATAAGGCTGTACATTTTGCATGTCGGAGGCACATCCATGTAATTTAACATGTTGAAAACAATAACTAATTAATCTCTAATGCTAAATTAATATTGTATCAAAGATTTCATAGAAAATTGTACCAGCAAAATATATAGAAATTTCATTTAAAATCCATTTGACTTCATCCAACAATTTCATCAAGCATGTAATATATTATGTCAGTCTTTGCCATAATTTTTTTCAACTACTTGCCCGAAAGCCAAATTTATAAAAAATTTCTATTTATTCAAACAAATTCTTTCATAATTTTGACTTGTCCCGGGCTTGGGGCAAGTGGGTTAGTGTGAAGACTGTTATGGTAATGTTACAAATTTACAACCTATTGTCCTTGAGGTCTTACCTATCAAACAATGTCAAAATACCCCATTAACAACAATAATTGTATGTTAATTACAATAATAGCCAGGAAATACAAGTGCAGAAAGGTCACAATAAGAACAGGGATATATAAAATATGTAAGTATAAAAATATCCAAATCAGAATACTCATGCAAAATTATTTGACAGGACTTTATTTAATGATATAAATAAACATGTGTGCTGTTGATGAAACATTGTTGATATGTTTCCCTTGAAATGGACTTCTCATCCTGTCTTGTATCTGAGGCTGCACCTTTGCAAAAGTAAAGGTAAAATATTTTGTAACCTTCAAAAGTTACTTCCCTTACATATTTGACAAAGTTCCACTTCCTGTTATGTAAAATCTTGAAAGTAACTTACATAAATAAATAAGAAACTCCCTAAAACAACAATAAACCAGCCTAATTACTCTAAGTATGTACTGAATTAATTCTGTTCAAAAACATCAAACTGCATTCAAAGTTTTTGTTTACTCAAGATATATTCTCATAACAAAATAATTGGTTTTGGTGCCCCAAGGGTCCTATCTACATTCCTGGTGTGTAAACATTCTTGCTGCTTGCATAAAATTCTGATAAGCTTATTACTCAGTGACATAACTGTATATGTTAGTAAATAGCATGATCTTCACAATGTCTTGAACATTCAAACAACAGATAATATCATATGACGTGATAAAATATACATGTAAATTTAACACTGGTACAGCTAAAAGTAGGAATGTAATGTAAAAATATCCCTTAATACAGCACAATTGTCAACCTCATGTAGTCATGACCTGCACTTGACCATAAACAAATAAGGTCATAGTGTCTGACAACCTTTAGGGCTATTCTTAAATATAATTTGTATATTTATACCATCTAAATCGTGATAGTCTTTTAAAGATGACAAAATATAATGTCTATGAGTATGACGGGGCTCTCACTACTTTCAAGTTAGAGGGAGAAGTGACTTCTCTTACAGAGAGCTCACAGGGAGAAGTGGGAGACAATAGAGAGAAGTTAATTGTGATTAATCGAAACATTCTTTCGTGACCACTCTGACGTTACCCTGCCACAATTTAGTAAATAGTTAAAAAGCTGTCTGAACTGCTTTGGTCTGGGTTTTTTTTTAAATTCATAACTACCTTAAGGACATCTATTCAATGTCACATTTTTATTTCTGTCTACCTTGACTATTGGAGGCATACCAGTGATTTTTTATATGTTACCACCCCCCTTTCTTTTTGAAATATTACCTATGCTGTGATCCAATACCACACAAACTGTAATAACTCATACTTGTGTAATCTTCAGCACAGGAAAACTATGAGTCTGGATTTTTTTTATTTTTTTTTTTTTATTTATGACATTATCATATCTTATCAACCTGGTCATAGACATGATGGAAGAGTGTATTTGTACTTCTTGATTTATTGTCAATTTCCAATTTTGAAATAAATCTAAGTTTTATAAAAATTTATTGAACTTCTGATAGACTGACATTTTTATATTCTGTTAAACAATGTACTGGGATATCTCGAGTACCCATCCATCACCTTTCAACTATCCTTTGATTTCCAATGAACAAATAAAAATTGCCTTCATGCAGTTGGAATTTGTATTTATTTATTTTTTTTATTTTTTATTTTATTATTTTATTTTTTTTGGCCAATTTACTACTGTGAATTAATTTCTATTCGTTGAATACTAATTTGAATACTAATTTTCAAAGTTTTCGTTGAATGCACAATGAAATTCAAAAATAACAAGAGGCAGCCAAATGGGGGACATACATACATACGCTTATAGGACAAACATGGATAAAACAAAATGTCCAGAAGACTAGCTGCAGACGCATAAACATATTTGCTGCCAATTTAAAAAAAACAAACATAATTCCTGAAGAGATCAGTTTTATAGTACTTTATTCTACTTGATAAAAATCTAAAATTTGGCATAATGATGGGAGTATTAAGGAAGTCTATAAACAATCTTCTGTAAGTAAAAAAACGTTAGAGAATACCGATGGGGCCATAAAAAATAGACAATCCAGAGAAATTGGCAACATTGGGTATACAAGACTAAGAAAAACAAAACAAAAACACAACACATTATATGTGTTGTACATGTACACCACTATATGCAAACAAACACTAATAACAAAAATAATACACGAGCCCTGCTACAAACAACTGGTGGTAAAGATACACATACCCATAGACTAGTTTATATTTTCCTTCTTTGCCTTTATCTGATAATAAGAGTTCATATCTGAAGTCTCCGGGGTCTATTTCAAATTCAGCCTGGTCATATTCTGGAGGTGCCAATTGTATCAAGGCACTTCTAGATTCTACCTCACTTACCTAAAAGTAAACAAAACATATATCATGCAACACGCATGATGAAAACGTACAAGTTTGGGTTTTGTTTATGGCATTTAACGCCACTTTCAACAATATTTCAGTTATATCATGGTTGTCAGTTTCATTGGTGGAGGAAACTGGAGTACCCGGAGAAAACCACAGACCTGTCACAAGTCACTGACCAACTTCATCACATAATGTTGTATCAAGTACACCTCGCCATGAACGGGGTTCGAACTCACAACTTTAGTGGTGATAGGCACTGATTACATAGGTTTTTGTAAATCCAACTACCATATGATCACGACCACAGCGGTCCCCTGAAAACGTACAAAGATATGTCACAATATCCACTAATGTGAATAAGTGATTGTTGTTTAACACCAACAGAGCCATTTTTCAGGCATATTATTGCAAAAAACAGGATACTTATCTGTTTTGATAGACATGTTGCTCCACTCTGACACATTATCCTGACAGCCAATCAGTTAGAGGCAGTCTATCTTTTTACTAACTTAATACTACATTCTTAGCAAAGAAGCAACAAATACCAATTTATAGTATTTGGTTTCTTCAGACTGGACCTCTAAACCATGATTTTATTTTTGGTGCTTTGGGGCCTCTTGTTTTGAAATGGGTATAGCTACATTTTGTAGAATCCTGAAAAGCAAATCTAAGCTTTATTCTGTGCCAAGGACCATTGTGCTTAAATGTTAGAAGGATCAGTCAACTAGATAAAAAAATATTGCATTGTTTTTGTTTCTACAGACGGATGATGATGACATACCAATAACATAATTTATCATATACTTGCTCAAGATACCTTTAATTTTGCATATGTCATAAATTCGAAATGCAACAAGTCATATCTCCAGGGGGTGTAATAACCTGATCCATATTACATGGGGGGGTGTAATAATGTGTGCCTTATTACATGGGGGGTGAGATATGGATTTTTCAAAATGGCGACCGGTAATTTTGAATGAGATGAAGTATTTAGGTTTTTAGGTAATTATAAAGTCTTCTTTTTTCTTTTTCCGTGGAATTCACGTTTTTTTGTTTGTCCGATTAGTTTTCGTTATTAATATATCTTTGTTTACTTCCGTTGTCTGCTACTGTCAAAATGGATAATGGAGAAAACATGGAAAATGCTCGTTATGCAATGAATGACAACACTGCTTGCTTCATAAATCAAATGAAAACACAAGTAGGGAAACTGAGTATAATCTGAAATTAATCATAAACTAGTAATTTTGAAAAAACTTTTTGAGGCATGTTTTTCAAATGGCCTTGATTTAAACACAGACTTTTAATAATCTGTCAGCAAAAACTATCATTGCATTTTGTTTCGAAAAAAAAAATGAATTCAGTTGAGTTTGACTTGTGTATTCTCAAAATGTTTATCATAGAAAATTATTTTGAAATTATAGAGTAAAAATACATCAAATTATGTTCTTATTGATACATAAATTATCAAAATCGGTCATGAATTGACTTCAGAGTAATTTTTTTTTAAATATGAAATATAAGGGAATGTTGGAATCGTACGAATACTTTTGTCCACAATCTGTATATGATAAATAGGTTATGATATGGCATTTTTCATATTACATGCCATATCAACCCTCGACCCATATTGGACTAATATGGAGGTCTCGGGTTGATATGACATGTAATATGAAAAATGCCATATAATAATCTATAAATATCCGAAAATATTTGTGGTTGTATAAAAATTAATCATAATATGTAGGCTTGGAAATAATAAAGAGTATCCTATAACATATTAATAATTTACTTTAAAGACTACAAATCAGTCTTCATGTCTAATCTAATATATCTTTCTAATGAATTTGAAACTCCGAAATATTTTTGAAAAGCACTACCATGAAGCTCTTGGGAAACAATATAAATACAAGATTATAAAGCAGCTTTCTGCTATCATATTTTGATGTAATATTTCAAACATTCTGTCTTTTCATTACAAATGCCCTTTTTGATACTATAAATTATGTAAGGTCTAGATAGAATATCATTTTTGTCATTTGGCCACGGTCACAACTATTGCATAATATTGTTTTCGGGAGAAGACTTCGTAAGTTGGAAAAACTGAATACAATTCCATTTCATTATATATTTAACAAATAAAAATTAGCTTAGACTAATAGAACATTGATTGTTTGTTGTTAACATATCTATCTATACTTCAAAAACAGTCCCTTACCCAAAATAGGTTATTTATTGTATCTTTTGTTTTTAATTCAAAATTCTATTTTAGTTGGTGGCGAGAAAAAAATAGTAAATTTCTGTCCTACCTACTCACTTTGTACAATTGTGAGTCAGTAAACCACAAATCCAGTTACATATGTATTTAAATTAGGCATAAGATTATGTCAAGGGCTACTTTAGAATTATGAGATAGATAGATACTGTACTAGCAGAATATTGTTGACAAAAGAGATTCCTGATGTTGAGTCACCCTATCATGACAAGTTATATTTTAAGGGATCATATTAGACATGGGGGTAGAAAATTCATACCTGAGCATATTACAAATATTTTTTTAACTCAGGTAACAGGATGTGAATGTCATATGGTTTTACCATAATGGTTAGTCATTTTGTTCTGGGTTTTTATATCAATTGTTTACCAAATGCATCTGACTAATTAATATAAAGTTTAAACAATGATGGTCAACAACTTCACCAATATTAACAAATAAATGAATAATCACCTCTCACTTAAAATCATTGCACATAAAAAAAGACCACAACATATCATGTTGGAAATCTAGGTCCTGGCTTGGGACAGGCACGAAATGTGGCTGGGTTAAACTGATAAATGGGATCCCAACCCTTAACACATATTGAGATGGAATTTACTTCTTCAAACAACTGCACTAAAAAAAATCTTTCAGAGAAACCTTATTGGTAAAGCTATCATTATAGTGGTTAGTTTTAACAGTTTGTGGACAATGGTTCAATTGAGGTGCATGTACCACACCCAAGACATAATATGAGCCACTTTCTTATTACTCCTGCTCAAAAATCTTGTTTGACCACTTACATACTAACAACACATCTATGATGTGGATAGTAAATATAAGTGGTCAGTCAAGAATTCAGCATTAATAGCAATAATTTATTTAAATGGGATTACATGTATTAATAAGAAAAGGACTTGTAACAAGTCTATTAATACATTTGTAGTGCAAACTTTGAAGTATAACTCTAAATGGGGTATAATTCTTCATTTGTACCATAGTCAGTCTCCAACCTGATAAACCCATGCCCAGTGTTTATATTATAATTACTACACACCGCTGGTTCTGGCATATTTGATAACTGTTGCTGTAATATTTTTCTTTCTTCTTCCAGTTCTTGTATCTGTCCTGTATCTGGTGCAGGACATGGGGTACTGTTACAATGTGGAATATCTCCATTAATTCCTGCTAAATATACAATAGGAAATGATATTAGAGGGAGATAATAAAGAAAGGGAAACAACTCTGACCTAAAATGTCTATTAACTCTTGATTTGGAACTTTTCTAGTCTATAACATTTTCCCTGTACTGAATCTATCGTTCCTAGACAAAATCTATTGGGATAATTTAAATATTGAAAGCATCAGCCCTCAATAGCCAGTATTTTTTTGCCACTTGCAGCAATATTTAACACAACGGCAACCAAGATTAATGCTTGAAGAATCACCACCTGTTTTCAAGTTCTCATACCACACCAAATTTCTTAACTAAAAAGATGGAGATGAAGCCTATCTAATGGTGACTGGAGGCAAATATATAAATCACTGGTTACTGCAGTTTGCCATGTTCACTAGCTTTCAAACATATGAGTCTGTATTCGTACTCATAAAAACAGCCAATCAGAACACTATATAGAATATTTAAATACTTTGTTCTGATTGGATAATTTTGGAGTACGAATACAAAAAAAGTTCTTTGACCACAAGGAAAAATTTGAATTTTTAATATAGCGCTAAGTACTGGTAAGAACCAAGCAATTTCTCTTGTAGATCATTTATGTTGCTACTCTCACCTAATGTAGAGTGGTTTCACAAATTATAACTCTATCCACAGCTGACAATGATAAATAATTGTTAGATAAATATAACAGATTACTACTGAGGTGTAAATAACATTACTAGTGTAAGCCAAGGTGAAGGGATCAAGGATAATTATAACAGAAGTAGACAAAACAATTTCTAATGTGAAGTGTCCATCAAACTGTTTATTGTTGTAAAATGTGTGAAAACCATCCCTTCATGTACATAAGTCTGTGGTCATTTTACACCTTAAAAGTCAAAGTCAACTTCTGTCTTAATAAATATTTCATTTAAATAAAAATCCATGAAAACTATCCCTTTATGTAGAAAAGCATTCTCTGTAGACTGTACACAAGTCCCCCAAGTCTGTGGTCATTTTATACCTTAAAAGTCAAAGTCAACTTCTGTCTTAATAAATATTTCATTTAAATAAAAATCCCTTTCCTCACATAAAACCGATATTATATTAATATTTCATGTATTTTATGCAAACCTTAGATCTGAAGGAAAATTAATTACTTTCACAAATTAATTAACTTGGCACTGACTGGATCAATAAACAAATAATCTTAATGATCAAGGGTCAGTCCAAGCTCTATAAGAAGTGACAATAAAGATCTATAGTACAAGACAATAGGATTACTATAGTAGTTTAACATGTCAGATATTGACATCTAACATGACAACCATGTATACAATTAACATCACAGAAACATCAACATTATAACAAGGTTAATGAACAAGATACAAAAATAAAATGGTTTCTCCTGTAACATACAGACTAAGATTTATTTTTTCTTTTGTTAACGAGGCTGGCTATTTTAACCTGCAATTGTCTAAATATCTTATCTATTTTAAGTAATGAACAAGATACAAAAATAAAATTATTTCTACAGACTAGAATACTATACCATTTATTTTCTATTTTTTCTTTCGTTAAACGAGACTGGCTATTTCAACCAGAAATTGTCTAAATATCTTATCTATTTTAAGTAATGAACAAGATACAAAAATAAAATGATTTCCGCAGACTAGAATATTATACCATTTATTTGTTCTTTCTTTAAACGAGACTGGCTATTTTAACCAGTAATTGTCTAAATATCTCACTTACCTTAAGAAAAATTTGAGGCATAGACATAAACCATTCTTTAAGGAACGACCATTTAACTTTCATAAGGGCTATATTTTTTTTTTATTTCCTGTCGCCAAATTTTAAAGAAAAAAAATTATTGTCCTGAAAGATGAGAAAAATAAATAATCTGATCCAGCAGTTTTCAATGAAAAACTTAGACCCCCCTCTCTCTCCTTTAAAGGTTACAAGTTTGGTCACGTATCCCAAATTGTACAGTCTTACATACAGTAGTGTGATTTTAGATAATAATGGTATGTTTTGTGCTTCTTTAATTTCTTCATCATCCTCATATTGAATTTGTTACAAAAGTTGAAAGAAATCATCTGCTCAATACCAAATCTCAATCTAGTTATGAAATGGGCTTGTTCAAAGTTATAAATTAAAGCTTTTAAGAAATATATGATAAAAATTTCATTTAAAGGGTAAATAAGGACATTGTCAAATAGAATCAAATTTGCAAATTTTCTTTAAAAAAAACAAACTTTAGTCAACATTACAAATATTTTAATATAAAAAAGCCTATGAAATAAGATACAAAATGTACTAGCTTATCATTTAAATGAAAGAAAAGTATATTCAGGTGAAATTCACACCTTATCTTAATTGACCCAAGTTCTAGTTTCAGGTCAATTGTATGAAATCAGACATGACATCAAAAGAGAAGCATGTCTTATTTTGATATATGCCATACATCAATGTCTACATGTTCTGGTTATTGGGTCAACATATTTATAGCAAATGCACTCCACCAGAACAATATAAAGCCATTGACTTTGTATTGTTGGACAATCAACAAGTATCGTGTCTGTCCCAAGTCATCACCAGTAACCAAACAGTTGATTACGCTCGATTACAGACATCCCGTTTTTTTTTCTTCTTCTGTTTTTTATTTATTTATTTATTTAACTGTCGTGTTTCAGTAACTGATATGTATTTATGAATACATATACTAGTATGTAGTAGTTTCTAAAACAACATACCCATTTTCCTATTAGCCGGATTTAACAGATTATGAAAGATAGATTCTGATTGGTTGAAATAGCAATAAGATTTTGTACTGCAACCAATGAAATAGGCTCATTAAATATTCATGAGTATGAAGGCTTTAAAATAAATTGGTCCATTAGTGATAGAGAAGGAACAATCATAATCAACCGTGGGTTGCAGACAATGGTCTCAAGCAAGGACATAGATTTTGAACTATATCGTGTTAAAACTTTTTCATCAATAAAAATAAAATGACTTTTTAAATTTCCCTAATCAGTTTAATAAGTCTGATAAAAAGCCATGGCAGGATTAAAATTATAAAATCAGTTCTTATAAAATCTTGAATCATTGTTTTATTATATATAAATAACATATAAATCTAATCCAAGTCGTGTATGACTTTGTGGGATTAGTAGAATTATTTAGGTCAAATGTCAGCATAGTTATGACTAAAAAATAAATGTAAACAGACAAGTCTTATTACAAATTTTATATTAATACAGGGCATGAAGAATTATTTTTTAAGTCACTTACCCAAGGGAAAGTGAAATAAAAAATTTACTTTCCCTTCCAAATTTCTACTTTCCCGTTGAGGCCCACGAAGGTGGCCAAATTTATCTAGGAGGGTTTGGGACATGCCCCCACATGAACATTTTGAGATATTTAATGCAAAATCCTGCATTCTGTGCATAACTGAAAGGGCTTTGTTGTTTGAAAATAAATTTATTTTTCTGACTTTGATTTTTGTGTTTATAAGCAATTTGAGATTTGAATCTAAATAAAACTACATTTTTGCTCGGTTTGTGATTATCATTTTTGATAAATCTTGTTTTAATGCTCCTAGTTGTAAGGTCTGGGAATTTTACAGAGGCCAGAGGGTACAAAGGGTACAAAACATCTTTTCATTTTCGTACACAGAAATTCGGCCATCTATTTCACTTGAAACGAACAGTTCCTTTTTTCTTTATTAAGATCTATTATATTCACTGACTTCCGACCTCTCTATAGGCCGTGGCTACTCATATTATCTAATTTTTAATTTAGTTTTTATTTCAAAATATCTGTGAAAGTTCAACAAACCACAACATCGATATCTGGTACCTTGTGTACATACAATATTATACCTTTACGTACGGAATTCAGGCTTAAATAAATCGT
>MJUT01034832.1:326244-343577 GCA_002080005.1 Gigantidas platifrons
TTTTTTTTTTTTTAACTTTTTTTACTTTCCCCGGGAAACGGGAAATGGTAATCTTCATGCCCTGTAATATCCTAGTACTTTAAGTCAATGTTCAGCACTATTCAATCAATCACTTATACCAATGGTTTCAGTTGCTGTCATGTGTTTAGAAATTAGAGATAGTGCCAGAAGAGTGGTTTGTGTTGTAGTCAGTAATACCATCCATCAATACTGTTTAAATTTTCATTTTCACTTGTCAAAGTTTCAATGCCCATATAACAAGAGGCTTCCTTCAACCTGTATACCGGTAGCTAACCATGTTTAGATTCAAGAAAGTTTGTAGTTTCTGATAAAAATATTTTATTCCTATTCCAATATAGTCCTATGTTAAACAGTGTCCTGTATCTATTATTAAATTAAAGGAAAAGACCAGTCAGTTGAAAAGTTGTTTTAATTCAAATCATTATAACTTGTTATTCGTAAATAACTTATTATTTAAAAAAAAACCACCTTTATTAACATTAATATACCCAATTAGAAATATGAATATTTGGAATTTCCTGTCGTAGTGTAAGCGGCCATGACACCTCTTCATGTGACGTCACCCAGTCAGATCATGTTAGTTGAATAAATAACATGTATCTGACTCTTTTCAACATCGTGCCCGTTTGGTTATGTTTTAATATCAGATCAACTGCAATACAATGTTTATAAATGTATATTGTTCTAATTTTGTTCTTAATATTCCCATCCCATGTTACATTTTCATAAAACAAAGGAGTTTATTTGTATCAGGGGAGGGGGTTCTACGTATAATTTCATGTTTTTACGTGATTGGCCGTAGGTTAAATAACTGTCATTTTTAACTCGTTTTGTGCTTACACATGTTTTTTTCTTTTTTGTCCCCAATGCTGTCATACTTTCCCGTGTTTTTCGAGGTCACTGATCGATGATCATTGTGTTGACAGGTAGTCCTGTCCGGATAGGTAATTACACACAAAAAATCTTCTCACACTTTCCCTTCGTTACTTAGTGCAATAAAATGCTTAACATAAGTCATAATGATTTTGTAAATATCAAAAGATAAATATATACCACGTTATTTTACGATTTACATAATTTTTAATGATAAAATTGCAACTGATCAATGCTGATATAATATACGATACCGATTGCGTGACGTAACGGGAAGGTACAATCCGAGAATGGATATGCCCCTATTCAGGCTTTTGTTTCCTCCACATTGGAGAGTTTTGAAAAATGGCGATCCCCATTATTTGGTGCAACAGGCAACTTCAATGACCAAATTCTACCTTACGGCAGGGTTCGAAATTACTATTGGTCCGCTAACCCATGTCTAGTAAAATCAGTCACGGTCTAGCAATAACTTGTATCTTACCGGTCCGTCAATCTAGACAATTTTACCGGAAGCTATGCTGTCCGGTATGATTTTTTTTACAATTCGGTTGTTTCGAATCATGTCAATTCCGACCACGTTCCATCTTTTTCGTGTCTTGACGTCAGAACAAATAGGCAGGCGACTTCCGGTGTTTACGCTATTACTGTGACAACGTCAGCATATCATAGTCGTAGATGCGGTAGATTATAAGTAATTGTAATATGGAGATGCCAAGGAAACTGCTGAATAAATACTGGTGTTCGGTACCCCACTATCTGTCTTGTATAAGAAATATATACATAAAGGCAGATCGTTTTCCTTTCATGATGCTGACAGCTGCAAATATAATCCCTTTTGGTATTGAAAGCCAGAGTTGTTTTCTGATATTGCCTGCCTCTGAATCCCTTATCAACCATGCATAGTTCTATTCGGGAAATTTTTTTCTGGTACCCCCACCTCGAACCGGCGTGAATTACGCCTGCACCTCAATGTCATCCCAACCGACCCTGGAGTATTCAAAAGTAGACATATTTTGCTGCATAAATATGTAAATAGAATCATGATCACCTCCCTATAACGTCAGATACAGCTCATCATTCTCAGAAGCCGCTTCGGATTCATTGAATGTCGCCATTTTGACTTGTTTTGAAAGTTTGTCACGTGATCGCTTTTCCCAAGAATTACACTAGTCTGGTACTCGTGACACCTTGGATTTTTTTCTTGTTCATTGTACATTGACACCGGAAGCTCAGGACCAGCAGTTCCATCGAAATCACGTGATCTGGCAGTCGAAAATAACAAAATTTTGACGGAATGGAAATGATTCGAAACAACCGAATTATTTGAATCACCGTATTACCAAAACGTTTTAAATTACGAAATCGATAATTTCATATGCACGAAGTTATATGATATTGATCAATGTCAAAATGTGGAAACACATTGAAGGGGTTTCTAAACCAACGCCCCAAAAACGGACAGCGGATGACATAAGGGAACAAAATAAAGTTTACGATAAAACAAAGCGGCGTTGAACATTCCAGGAACCGTATATAAATGGTTACAACATGAAAATGACTTGATGTTTTGTAAAGCTTACGGACGTGGTGATGCTGACGGCAAATTTATATCGGGGACCAATAATTTTAAGAAGGATACCCTTGACTGGCATGAAAAAAAAAAGGCCATCAGAAAGCAACTGATATTTACTCTGCAAAATCTCTCCCAGCAGGTCAATCTCAGGCAGAAAATATTACTGTTACCTTGAATGAAACAGTTGTTAAACGTTTAGCTATCTTATTCAATAACTGCCATGCCTTAGTTTTAGCTAATCGACCATTTACAGATGTTTTGTTATCATAGTTAAAAAAGAAAAAAAACTTGCCATTTCAATCTGATGTTAACTAAATCAGTGTACCGGTACTCCTTTTAATATCAGAAAACAGAATAGTGAGATGGTTTTGTTTTTGTGTACATAGCATGATGGGAAATCTAATTTAAATAAATGTATATGATGTTCCATTTCAGATTGTGGCATCACCTTACAGTAAAAGAAACTACTATTCATATAAATTTACCACCCCTTTGCACATGGTATTAATATTGTGAACATTTTGAATAATCTCACTGATGAGATTATTCAAAATGCTCTGCATACCATATAATAACTATAATAACAAAACATCAAATTCAGGTCTAGTGGATTTCCTGCAGGTCTAGGGATTTTTGTTTCTTCCTAGCCCTGTAGTCTAGACAAAAATCTGAACTAATTTCAATCCCTGTTACGGTATACTATTTTTAACATTCATTAACACAAATGTCTTTTTTTTACTGTCATTTAAATTTTCACGCTAACTTGTCAAGACCATGGCCTTTTCCTTTAAATTAGATTTTCAATCCATATAAAAAATGAAAACTTAAGGGATCATTCTATGACTATTTATGTAGAGTTTGTGTTCTCATATGTTTCTTCTAGTTTCTGAGAAGAATTCTAATTTCATTTTCCCAAAGTGGTAAATCTCAAAATTTTATCTTGAAATGACAGACATCTTGGATTTTCAATTGACATATTAATAAAAGAACCGCCTAGCGCATGAATGCATGACGTATCCCCCTGCACTTGCATAATATTTAGTTTTATATATTTATAGAAAGCAGCCTTGCAGTCTTAATGTATAACATACTTACAAGCCACATGCAAAGATTATTCAAATCTATCCATGTTTACTAAAGCTATCACATAAACAAGACACAATTCTCAAAATTTGTGATTTTTCAACCAAAAACTAACATTTTCCCCCAAAACCCTTGCTTCAAATATTTCCATGTTAGAACCAATCCAAGATAATGATAATTACAAGCTACTTGCAAAATATTATTCAAATCTATCCATGTTTACTAAAGTTATTGCGTAAACAAGACACAATTCTCAAAATTGGTGAGTTTTCAACCAAAAACTAAGATTTTCCTCCAAAATCCTTGCTTCAAATATTTCCATTTTAGAACCCATCCAAGATAATTATAATTACAAGCCACATGCAAAAATTTATTCAAATCTATCTATGTTTACTCAAGTTATCGCGTAAACAAGACTCAATTCTCAAAATTGTTGATTTTTCAACCAAAAATTAAGATTTTCCCCCAAAACCCTTGCTTCAATTATTTCCATGTAAGAACCCATCCAAGATAATGATATTTACAAGCCACATGCAAAAAATTATTCAAATTTATCCATGTTTAATAAAGTTATTGTGTAAACAAGACACAATTCTCAAAATTGGTGATTCTTCAACCAAAAACCAAGATTTTCCCCTAAATCCCTTGCTTCAAATATTTCCATGTAAGAACCCATCCAAGATAATGATAATTACAAGCCACGTGCAAAAAAATATTCAAATCTATCCTTGTTTATTCAAGTTATCGCGTAAACAAGAAAGTGTGACGGATGGACAGACAGACAGCCGCTATTACTATATCCCCTCACCGCTATCGCGGGGGGATAAAAAACAGACACTTCATATCGGACCATCCATGTGATTTCCAAGAAGGAGATTTTTTTTTAATTTCATCCAATCAGAAAGCATTATTTGCCCAGCAGAAAGGTTGATATAGAAACCCTGACATAAGAAGACTACAACATGATAGCAGAAAGTTATCTGGACATTACATTATAGGAGTACCATTGAAATGTATAAGTATGTCATATCTACATTTATGTATGAAGGAAAATAAAAGAAATATAACATCTAGAAATAGAAATATAACAACGTATCTCAATAAAAATGTTAATATTACAACATTCATTGTTATCAAATATGTACTAGTATTACGAATATGAGTTTTTAATTAACTCTCTGAACTTTACAAACAGGTTCTGTCATTTTATAATGATTCAATTACTTGCAAACATTTAAGTTAGGTAAAAAAATATCATGTTCACTTTGAAAATCAACTCCTACACTTTCTTTTTTATTTTTTGTTTATACAGAAAAAAAAATGCAATTCAGCAAATCAACATTGTAAAGCAGTTCATGTCTAGAATAAAAGTCAATGTGACTCTCTGTTTTTATCCGAGTTTCTATCAAAGCATTAAATTAATTAATGTGTCAGAACCTTTAAAACATGTAATTTTCAGACACGTTTCTTAAATTTACAGTACAAATTATACATGAAATGTGCATTTGACTACCACAAAGTTCTTTAATTTTCTCATTTAATCACATCAAGACAAAATGTAGAAACTGCCTTTTTCTTCTTAAATAAAATACCATACATGTGATAAATCGACTCTTTAAAGATAGAACTGACAGGGCTTTCACTATTTTTCAAGTCTACCATACTTTACTATTTACAGGTGGTACATTTTATTAAAATTTGAACAATTTTCATGAATATATTATACAATATCAGGAGGTATCAAAGACTATTTTAAATGGGTAAAAGTACCTGGTACCTCCCTTTATAGAACGGCCTGAACTGAGTAAGAATTGTGTCACCTTTTTACATGAAGTGGATGAAATAGTAAAATCTTCAAAAAGAAATTTATTATCTAAAAAATCAGTAACGCACCAAAGGTGCGAAAGCCGAGTTGCGAACATGTGGATGGACAATGTGACCTTGACCATTTACCTACAAACCTCAATATCAATAGGCTTCCTCCTCTCACCATCAGGCATGTGTGTATAAAGATTCATTTAGATCCGACATTTCGTTCTTAAGATATCGTGCGGAAACAAAACAAGTATCTAATTTTTGTTCTATTTTTAGAAGTTGTGACCTTGACCTTTGTCTTACAAACCTCAATATCAATAGGCTTCCTCCTCTCACCATCAGGCATGTGTGTACCAAGTTTCATTTAGATCCAACATTTTGTTCTTAAGATATTATGCGGAAACGGAAAAAGTATCAAATTTTTGTTTTATTTTTAGAAGTTGTGACCTTGACCTTTGACCTACAAACTTCAATATCAATAAGCTTCTTCCTCTCACCATCAGGCATGTGTGTACCAAGATTCATTTAGATCAGACATTTCATTCTTAAGATATAGTGCAGAAACGATTGTGCCGCCCAGACGCCATTCATCATATTATAAGCAGAGTTCGATTTCATTGCAACTCGGCTAAAAAAAAAGTGCAGAATATGGACACGGCCAAAAGAAAGCACATAATGGTGCTTTGATTAAAACTTGTTACAGAAAAACCAGAGTTAAAAAAAAAAAAAAAAAAGTTAAAAAAAAAAAAAAGAATTGCCAAGAAGGTTCAACAAATCAAAAATAGATATACAATAAAGAGCAATGCCAAGCAAAGCATGATACAGTCACACAAAGGTGACAAGGGTTTTCTCATGCACTAGTATTACTGCGATCAATTTAACTTGAAAACTCTGGAACTTTAGGGCCTCTTGTTTAGAAATACACAAATGTAGTTAGGGCTACAAACCCCTACATCAATTACAACTCTCATTTTATGCCGAGGATCATTGTGTTAAAATTTTTTTTAAAGTATCGGTGGACAATAGAACTGTATTAATATGACCGCAAATTTTTTAGTATCATAAAAAAAATTGTATTTAAACATCTGCATCTTTCTTAAAGCCTTAATATATTATAAAAAACAATAATACAAATATACTGTCTATATGACTTAACAAATAAAAACAAAATGTTCAAATCTTCCCCATCACAGTTGGAAAAAGACTAATTTCCTGTGAGAGTGACAGTTTCCTGCAATAATTCTACCATACTGGAGTTTTGTCACAGGATGTCTACAATAGTCAGACTCTGTACGAAAATTGATTAAATCTCTTTTCCATAAAGGATAATAAAAGACAGGTTCCTTTTTGCCCGTTTTTAAGTGTATATAATTGTGTTTTACGATAATCAATTTTTCAACTGTTTACTTTTCTTAAAGACATCAAGAACATACTTCAAGAGAAAAAAAAGTCACAATGTTCAGACAGATGATGGAATAATTTTGTACTGCCGATATTCCATATGTAGAACAGGGTGGGAGTCATATATATAGATACATATATAGATCATGTTTAATCTCATATTTAATTGAACCTTACATTTTAAACAGACTGTGTTGGCTTGTTTTTCCTATATTTAGCAAGGTTAGATGAACTTAAAAAAATGTTTTTTCTTTAAAAGTACACATGGAACGTCTTGCACTTTATTCAATGTCAGGAATTTTTTTAAACACATGATCAATGAACGATTTCTTTTTAAAATAGCATTGCCAGACACTACAAATATGTCCAGTTTCTGGGTCGGAAGCGACGACATTGATTGATTTGCATATAAACCAATCTGAAAGAGATTTTAACAGAATAAACTGATTGAATCCAATAGTCTGAACTCAAACACTGTTTGAAAATATGTGTATGCTGAAAGCCTGTTTAAATCTATATAAGGAACATAAACAACTGTGCTATATATAGCTGTTGTCCCCGAAGGAACAGGATATAGAAACAGGATCTATATATTTGTGTTGACTTGAATGAAATACACAACTCCTCGTAACATGCAGCAGTTTGTTGGGAGTGATTATTGTGACCCTATACATTAACCCATATAATACTTCTCAAGTTCTGCCAATGAGAACATCCGTCCAATAGGCTTACCAAAGTGTCAGTATGATTGTTAGTGAACTTGATGTGTGTCTATGTAGTAACAGAAGAAGCTGCAAATTGATTCTGGAAAGGTATATTTGTTACTGTCACAAGTCACCAGAACACACATGTTGTTTTTTCTTAAATTTTAAATATCAAGGTCACATGTCATCTTTGTGAAATGCATTTAATGTACTGGTGTGATATGGTATTTTGAACCCCTGAACAATTGAACCAGGGATTGAAATTAGTTCAGACTTTTGTCTAGACTACAGGGCTAGGAAGAAACAAAAATCCCTAGACCTGAATTTGATGTTTTGTTATTATAGTTATTACAAATGTATATGGTATGCAGAGCATTTTGAATAATCTCATCAGTGAGATTATTCAAAATGTTCACAATATTAATACCATGTGCAAAGGGGTGGTAAATTTATATGAATAGTAGTTTCTTTTACTGTAAGGTGATGCCACAATCTGAAATGGAACATCATATACATTTATTTAAATTAGATTTCCCATCATGCTATGTACACAAAAACAAAACCATCTCACTATTCTGTTTTCTGATATTAAAAGGAGTACCGGTACACTGATTTAGTTAACATCAGATTGAAATGGCAAGTTTTTTTTCTTTTTTAACTATGATAACAAAACATCTGTAAATGGTCGATTAGCTAAAACTAAGGCATGGCAGTTATTGAATAAGATAGCTAAACGTTTAACAACTGTTTCATTCAAGGTAACAGTAATATTTTCTGCCTGAGATTGACCTGCTGGGAGAGATTTTGCAGAGTAAATATCAGTTGCTTTCTGATGGCNTTTTTTTTTCATGCCAGTCAAGGGTATCCTTCTTAAAATTATTGGTCCCCGATATAAATTTGCCGTCAGCATCACCACGTCCGTACGCTTTACAAAACATCAAGTCATTTTCATGTTGTAACCATTTATATACGGTTCCTGGAATGTTCAACGCCGCTTTGTTTTATCGTAAACTTTATTTTGTTCCCTTATGTCATCCGCTGTCCGTTTTTGGGGCGTTGGTTTAGAAACCCCTTCAATGTGTCTCCACATTTTGACATTGATCAATATCATATAACTTCCCGCATATGAAATTATCGATCTCGTAATTTAAAGCGTTTTGGTAATACGGTGATACAAATAATTGTAAAAAAGTCATACCGGACAGCATAACTTCCGGTAAAATTGGCTAGACTGACGGACCGGTAAGATACAAGTTATTGCTAGACCGTGACTGATTTTACTAGACACGAGCTAGCGGACCAATAGTAATTTCGAACCCTGTTGAACCCTGGTTCAATATACCATATGGTATTTTGAACCCCATCACAGTAAATTGAATCTCCTCATTTTTACTGGTACTAATAAATGTTTAAACTCTGGTGATAAAAATAAAAACCTGCAAGGTCACATACTTAAAATGCTGAGTTTGTACAATGTAATCCTCAGTAATAAAATTATCTCCCCTTAATACTAATGCTACATGAGAATACATAGAAAACAATGATTTACTGACTTCCCTAATGGTTACAATAGCTCAATTATTTGTTTACAATGCACCGGTAAGATTTTGACCCCAAGACAGAGGACCGTATTAAGAGTAAAAGGGAATCTGATTGGATGAATGTGTACTTGAAAAGTTTTTTTCTTGGAAGCTGAACCACTTTTGTTAAAATATAAGAGCATTTTAGTAAGATTAAAAAAAAAATAAAGTGGATTTCTATTTTTTAATTTGGATGGGGTGTTGAATTTTTGGTTACTTGAATTTAGTGCGGAATTAGAAAGCTTCCATTTCAACTGAAATTTATGGATAGAAGAGCCGCGGAACGCATATAATTTTTTTTTTTTAAAAACAACTTTTGCATGTCTTCTTTCATAAACTGAAAACCAAATTCGATTATCAATTGTAGTTTTTTTTTAATAGTATTTTTTTCTATATGACTACCCTATGGAAAATGCATTGTAAATAATTGCACTCTTGTAACCTAATGAAAATATTGTTAAAATCAGGTCAGTTATAATATATTATCTGTGTAGCTACATAACAGTAACCCAGTTTTAATCTTTTCAGAAGTGCATGTAATCTGCCAAGTCAGCAAAAAAAAAAAATGTATTTCCTACACAGAACAAAATCAATGTAAATAGTGAATGAACAAATTTATTGCTGATTCTACAACAGTTCAGTTTAAAAATAAGAAATCTCAGTTCTTTACATCAAGTATGGAAAATTATTCTCTCGAGAGGTTGTAGCTCTTCATGGATACAAAACATTTAAGATGTTCTATCATGTCCATGGGCTTAAATCTGATAAGGTATAAAATTGTTATTGCTAAATTCAATTGTTCTAAGATGCACTTTTGGGAATGTTGAATTTGCACAATATCCACAGTTGATGAAAAGTTGATGTGAAAAATAAGCTGCACAATACAAACTACTGGTATGTAAATTACTGATTACAAGAATTCTTCATTATTATATCAAAATTATGGAGGGAAAATGCTGATGCAATATTTCGTGATTTATTACAGTACTTTGATATAACCTACTCTCTCACAGTCTATGAAAAATGCCAACATGGGCACTGAACTTACGGGGAGACTAATTAGAAAAGTGAAGCACTCTCTGACAGAGACTGACATCATTTTGGTTTTTTTTGTTTCCTGTAATCTGTGAATCATACATGCAAAGTGTAAAGGAAAAACCAAAATAAAATTACACAATACCCCGCTAGGTACATGTAAACTCATAATAATAACTTTACAATTCACCTTACATATCAACTTCTTTATTGGGTTGATAGAATCAGCTGGACTAAATAGAATCAGCTGGACTAAGTCCAGGCAGATAAAATGAAAAGGAAAAGATGTTTGTTTACCTGTCCAGAATCAAGGTCAACATTTAAGGGAAACCCCATCAGACACACAATAATCAAAATCAATAGCATTAGTTGGAAGATTTCCAGACCCGCCTAGTTTACAAATACAGATAACTGTACTGAAACAACCCCCCAAAGCAATAATTTACAACACTTTCTATTCTTATTATTTTTGTTTGTCACCTACTTTGGCTATTGCTTACCACTATATATATAGCAAAACAAATTTGTATATAACATATATATAGAAAGTTGGTGTGAAAATTTCTTTTATATCTATTAATTAATAAACTTTTTTCCAAATTTTTTTTCTCTCATAGATATATAGGCACATGTTTTTCAAGGTTTAAAAAAAATATCAATAGATTCAATTTCCATATTAAAGGCTGTTGTTGTACGTAAAGATCATATGAAGTGTCACATTGTAAAATTCAGTTTGTCAAGAAAATATGATCTGTTTGAAAAGTGCAGGAAGAAATTTCATAGGTTCTCTAGAGAAATTTTTTGAATTTGACACTTTTTGGATCCTTTTAGTTGAGATTATCTCAGAAACAGTATTAAGAGAAAACAGTATTAAGAGAAAAAAGTATTTCGTTGATATACTTTCACAAATTCTAAACATAATCAATTGCAAAATAAAAATTCTGTGTACTTTCCAAGTATATGAAATGTTTCGGAATTTGGGCCATTTCAAGCCAATTTTACAATTAAAATATGCTTGTATTTTTCTTTATTTCTAAGTATTTTGCAAAATAAAACCATTATATTTGGATGAATAATGAACACATCCAAATTTTAGAAATTGACACTTTTTAGTCCCTTTCGGTCACAAGTTTATTTTAGAAACTGCAAGAGATAGAGGAAGTCCATCCACATACTACCGAAAACTGTCAACACAATCAATTTAACACAAACAGCTCATCAAAGGTCCATAGAGATAGTCAACTATAACAAAAGTTATTCCACTACATACCATTGTCTACAGATAAAGAACAACAACAACAACTACAACTCTATAATATAATACAACCACAAAAATGTTGTGGTCTTATCAATATTAAATGCAAATACAAATGAGGAAGTTATTTACTGGTATATACAGCATGTTTACTTCATTGATAATTACTATTTACATGTTAAGCATTTTGATTGGTTTTCAATTACAGATTTGATCACACAAAAAATCGTAACGGTAGATTGACTTATTTCCTGATCTGGTTTACTTTTCTTCTCATTATTATTTTTGCTTATGTTGAGAGTATGTCAGAACCAGTTGCAACAGGTATGAAAAAATACAAACCAAGAACATGAGATGAAGCCAAGACTTGTTCAGCTGTGGCATTACAAAGGAAAAAAAACATTAGTGATGATCATGATGCAGGATTTTGCACAATTCCTACAGTATTGCAAGTTCTGAATATATGTCAAAACCATTTTACCGTGGAGGTAAAAATAGGTCACTGCTATCAGTTTCTGTACTATCTAGGTCAATATAATTACATGTACTTTATGTATGTTTTTGTAGTGTTGTGTCTATCTGACATCTATGTTAAAGACTTCCTTATAGAAGGATAGTCAGAAGGGAATATAACCAGACAGTGCCATTGCTAAAACAAAATGGAGGGCCACGAAACTCTGCCCTCAAAATCATGTGTAAGGCCTAAGTTAAAAATATGTGTGTTTGCTGTTCCCCTACCCAAGGGTCTGGCGTTTGGGTAGGTAGGTAGGGAAAATATTTTATTTTTTTCACTGAATATTACTTTTGTTGAACATTACCAAAAGAGACTCACTGTTGTTACTAATTCAATGTTTGTCTGTTTCTTTGCTATGGGTTGACGGTTTCCTTGTGCTGTTTGTGGTAGCTTTTCCCTCAGAATTTCAACTGCCAAGACTTTTACCAGACTTGACTGTATGTATATATGAGTAACATGGTGAGTGTCTTATAAGGGGCAGGAAGTGCTTACCCTTCTTGAGCACATGAGTTCACCTCCGGTTTTTTGGTGGGGGTCCATGTTACTCATTTTTTATATTTTTTGTGTTGTCTTATTATGTGTCTTTACATTCTGAGTTCCGTGCTGTGATGTCCATTACGATTTCCACATAAAAAACGATGTTCAGTTCGTCTTTGTCTCCAGTTGTTTGTAGGAAGGCTCATGTCTTATTTACGTTATTTTAGTCCGAGATTCCTCTGCCGTTCGGCGACTATTTACATCTTGCTGTTGTCGTCGAACGGCAGAGGAATCTCGAACTAACGTTATTTGTGTTTGTTTGTGTATAGTGGTGTCTTCGTCTTGTGTGCCGTTTGATGCCAGTTTCTCTGGATTGTCCATTTTTGATTAGCACTTCGGTATTCTGTAACTTTTATTCAAATGCACTCTTCCATGCAGAACAGTTGCTTGAGTTAACGTTGTTGTTTGGGTCATTTTAAGAATGGGCTGAAGCTTCCCTAATGAAGTAAAATTTCACAAATTTCAGTCATTAAAATCAGATTGCAAAAATGGAATACAACTACTGTAGTTCAAAGTCAATTTTTTGGTATTAACGTTCACACCTGTCTGCATGTAAACAGTTCAACAAATAGATCGTAATTTTAACCCGGTAGTTAAACCTGGTGTCGAGTATAAAATACCTATCAGACTTGGATGCTGATCGATAAAAATCTTATCTAATAAGATTTTTATATCACAGAAATGAGAAAAAAATAAATCAAAAGTTTGTTTGGTTAAAAGTAGCTTCGGTCAACATTTCTCATATTACTGTGCCTCACATTTTCGATGCCGCCATTATTATTTGTTATTGAACGAAATTAAAGTTTCTTTAAACCGGAATGGATTACTTTTCAAGAAAATCACTTTCAAAATACTTAATGGATACGAAAGATTTCAATAAACACAATATCAACATTTCCATACATAAATGACACGTAAAAATTAGTATTAAAGTCGGACGGATGAAGAAAATGTGGCCTTCTTGTCCCCCACGGTTCTTATTAATTATGACATCTCTTGAGCGTTTGAAGAATACGAGTATTTAAAATCTCGTATTTCAAGCGTTTTCGTGATAAAGTAATATACTTACGGATATGTCACAGCCCCGAACTTTCGGAACTTTTATGAATATAAAAAAAAAAATTAAAATTTTTTTTTTTAAAGGCAGTAAAATCTTTTCGGTCGGGCCCTTTTAATCGGGTCGGTCGGTGAACGGCAAACAAACATATTTTTAATTTAGGCCTAATTAATAATTAGTGTCAACATTAAGAAACATTATCAATTAATTTCATTTCTTATCAATCTATATAATATCCATGGAAACAATAGGAACAGTAGCAACATAGTAGTCCAAATGTCATATTCAACAACAACCTAATATGCAAAAGTGACCTTTGCTATTTTCAGACCCAAGCTAGAGCACTACCTGGGTAGCTCAGTAATATTACTTTAACACTGACCTTTCACTGTGACGTAGTTGTACAGAAACAGTTAAATAATAACAATAATGTTGACATCATTCCGTAAATGTGAAAATATTTTCTTATGTTTTATTACATATTTCTCACCCTTAAAGGGTCAGGAAATATGATCAGATTCGGAAAATATTCTTGCATATTATCAGCTGTTGACATCATTATTTCATAAATATTTTTTCTTTGCATTGCATCTAAAGGTAAACCCAGTTTGAAAGTTATGTACAATGTAGATCAAATAATATGTATGGTGTTTTTAAGTAAAAAGTCTGCAGTGAAAGTGTATTTTGGCTATACAATATTACCATGTGAAAATTTAAGAATGAATATAAATGTATACATGCTCAGATAAATACAAAATATGACTTGTTTGTGTCTGTGGTAATACTTATTTTTTTCATAGAAGTTGATAGAATCCAGTTTTTTTCTATAATCATAGTTTTTACACTATTTTTACCTATTAACATCATGTCTACAAAAAACTTTTCATGATCCCATATCTGAGATTTCAATCAACAACAGCTTAGAGGCAAAGTCAACAAAAATTTGTAAAATTTTCTGTATGTTTCCCCTAAGGTATGAAAAACTATACTGCACAACTGCCATAATGTCTAAAATATTAAGTTAAAAAAAAAGACCAACATCCTGGAATATTTGTCATCAAATGATTTTAATTAGGATGTTTACATAATACTGCAGCAGACTTATCCTACAGACAGCCTTGTATAAAAAGTTGTAATGAAGATATCTTATTACTACAATATCACATTCTATGGTTTGGATAGACTTTAAATTAAATTCCTGTCAAAACCCTTTCCCTAAAAAAATAAAAGAACCCCCGCACTTGCATAATATTTAGTTTTATATATTTATAGAAAGCAGCCTTGCAGTCTTAATGTATAACATACTTACAAGCCACATGCAAAGATTATTCAAATCTATCCATGTTTACTAAAGTTATCACATAAACAAGACACAATTCTCAAAATTGGTGATTTTTCAACCAAAAACCAAGATTTTCCCCCAAAACCCTTCCATCAAATATTTCCATGTTAGAAGCCATTCAAGATAATGATAATTACAAGCCACATGCAAAAAATTATTCAAAGCTATCCATATTTACTCAAGTTATCGCATAAACAAGAAAGTGTGACGGATGGACAGACAGACGGCCGCTATTACTATATCCCCTCACCGCTATCGCGGGGGGATAATAATTGTAACAGTTTCAATGGCTTTTTTATTTTAAATTAAATAAATTAGTACCTTTCTGTTTAGCATTATTGGCCCTACTTCTAGGTGGAGGTCTGTTTTGATTTTGATACTGGCCCTCTTCCACTCTTTGTAAATATTTCCTCTGTATCTTTTCTCTTTGTCGACTTGCTCTGCCTTCCATTGAATTTGGCCTTGTTGGTCCTATAAAATCAAACAACCATACATTAGATTCTTGTTTTCAACTACATTTATTCCGCAACTGCTGTATGTATTTTAAGTGAATACAGTCTATGGACAATCCACATGTGACCTTAGTCAGTCAATGACAGAATCTAACTTTCCGAGATTTGCCCTGTCATATAGAATAATGTAATATATTGTGCTGTGACAGATTGGATTGAATCATTTAGTGACAACCATTTTGATATCTATCCATATTTTCAACAAAATTTGAAGTAGGAATTAGTCACCTTTTAAGAGCTGGAAGGTTAAAAACAATACAAGCATACTGCCAACAAATAAGCTTCTCTTCAGCATACAGCACAAACATGGAAAACCAAACCACACTTGCTAATGCTTCTAATACCAAATACCATAAATAGAGTATTTTCTGCAGCATTATACCATTCTCTACATATAAGATAGGATTCACAATTTCGAGATCGAGATCAAGAGATCCTTTTTAACCCTTTGGGGCCTATCGTTTGAAAATGGGCAGGGCTATAATCATCCAAATCAACTCCAACTTTTATTCTGTGCCAATGATCATTGCATTATATTTCAGAAGGATCGGTTAAATAGAACAAAAAGTATTGCAAGGAAACCATTGCTTCTACAGGTGGATAAGGACCACGATGACTGGCCTATACCATAATATGACTGCAAAATTATGCTGTTGCATTAATAACAGAGTTTTAGTTTATAAGGAATATCTTGAATGGCACTGTCAACATCAAATTTTTCTTAATACTTTAATCCATAAAAATAAAGGATTAAACCTTAACAGTATTAACCTATAAAACAAATTGTTGACACTAAGTAAGTTCAGTTCGATCAAATTCTTTGCAAATGTATTAAGCCCTTCCTATAGCAGTTAAATTGATCACAATCATTTTATGTAAGCAGGATAGATATAGATGGTTTAAGTTAGGTCAAATTAAATCAGTTTAATTCACAATAATATGTTAACAATAACTGGTCTAAAGTTGATCTATTTACTTTGCTTACATGTTGATGTAAACAAAAATGTAAACAATAACTAGTCAAAAGACAACCCATTTACTTTGTTGACATGTTGATGTGAAAAAAAAAAGCATAACAATAACTGGCCTATATTTAGACAATATAGGTATGGTGTCTTTTTATATGAGATTTACTTGGATGAGGCTAAGAAACAGGGGTACTGCGAGGCTCTGCCCAGCAGTCCCCCTGTTTCATGCCGAATACAAATAAATCTCATATAAAAAGACACCATACCTATATTGTCTTTATACTGCAATACTATATTTTTTTCTCACTGTTTTCTATGTAAAAAAAATTATTAAAATTTGTATTCCCCATCATGGGCCCCATTTAAAAATTGCTTTATACAGGACATTGTCCAGTATAAAGCAAAAGTTCCAAAAAGGGACATGGCCTAAATGCTTTATACAGGACATTATCCAGTATAAAGCAAAAGTTTATAGACCCCCTTTATCAATGCTGTAAAGTTACCAATTGCAGTATAAACTTTGTTTACATTTTGATGTTAATAAAAATGTAAACAATAACTGGTCTCCTTGATATCAAGCATACAGTGTACTGGTAAAATGTTGTTCAAAAAGTTAATAAAGAAATGACCTTTAATGAAAAATTGGGACAAATTAACAATCTTCAATGAAAAATTGGGACAATTTAACAATCTTAAGTCAGATATCTCTCTATCTGTTTACAATAATTTCTGTCAACAAGCCAAATCATTTAGAAGATGATGATAGCTTGTCATTAAAATATCAAAGACTTTGTTTTCCTTTAACTTTCTTCTAACCACATCAAAATATGTTATTGGTGTTACCTGCATGTATACAAGTGTTGTTTTCACTTTAACTTACACACAAAAATATACATATAGTAGTGGTAACCTTTTCATACTTTCTCTTGTGTACTATCAAATTAATAAAATTATTGGGTTTTTCTTTTCTCAAACAAGTGCCCTCCATGTTTCTTTAATAATAAAAGGCTGTCGGCCACTGGTCCCCCGACGCCAAGGTTATATCGTAAGATTAAATTTT
>MJUT01034832.1:344326-359843 GCA_002080005.1 Gigantidas platifrons
ACTTTTCATTCACAAGTTATCATCTGGAAACCAAAAAGCACACGGACGGACGGACGATACCCATTTCTATAGTCCCCTTCGACGAAGCGTTGGGAGACAATAATTGCATAAAATATGTTGTTTTTATTTCTTTCAAATACTATCTGATAACTGACTAACTTTCCTATCTTATATTGAAGACATCTGCACTTAGTGTGTGATGTTCCCCTGTATCTAATCAGCAATTATCACCAGAATACAAGGAAATCAACAGATCTACCTAATGATATCACAACTAAAACAACAATCAAGTTGAAAGGTCATGTACAGTGCTGTATTACAAGGTACATGGTTGTACATGTTTTGCTTGGTTTGGTTTATGGTGTTTACTTCCACTTTCAACAATATTTCAGCTATATCTTGGCAATCATTTTCACCGGTGGAGGAAACAGGAGTACCCAGAGGAAACCACTGACCTGCCGCAGGTCACTGACTGACAAATTTTATCACATAATGTTGTATCGAGTACACCTCGCCATGGACGGGATTCAAACTCACAATGTTAGCGGTGATAGGCACTGATTGCATAGGTAGTTGTAAATTCAACTACCATACGATCACGGCCACAGTCGTCCCATTGGATCAGGCAAGTTAAAAGCTTTTTTTTTTTATTTATTTGAAATGTGTCTGATGATGATTTTTTTACATTGCAAAATTTAGGAACAAAGGTTGGAAATCCATTTTTCCCAACTTTGCCGATTTGCCAAAAAAGAAGAAATGATGTAAACCCACTACACCAGGAGAAATATGTTCTTGTTTTTATATATCAAATGTACATTTACTGACAATAAGATTAAAATTAATTTATTCTTGTTAGAAAGAAAAGACACAGCTGATGTCTGAACTGGTAGTCAACTAGCTATATACATTCTGAATATAGGTCAGGGTACCTCATTCTGTCAGCCTTTCTTATTTTTTCAATGGGTAGTAATTACTTCTTTTTTTTCTTTCTTGTTTACCTTATAAAAATTCCCAACTGATATATCAGGAGGGGTCCAATTACTTCATAGTAACTTAAAATAAACATCTGTTAGTTCTGATGTTTAAACACAAATTACTAACTCAAAATGCCAGACAAGTGTCAGTCACACATACAGTATAATTTGTAAAATTTATCAGGGAATTTCAAAGAGAGCTGTTGAATATAGATAGTGACATTAGACCCTTTTACAAAATAAAAATATTTTTATTGATTCATAATAACTTGCAAAGTTGAACTTTTTGCAAAAAAAAAAAAAACCTGGTTTAAATTTGGATAGCAAAATAAAGAGTTTCAAATATTTGACATTTGCACTTTTTGGGCCTTTTTCAGTCAAGTTTGCTTCAGAAACATCATGGAAATCTGTCAACATACTACCGAAATCTTAAGTTCAATCAATTCAAAGAGAAGAAATCAATTTTGGATGAAAACAAATTCTATACACCTCCCAAATATGCAAAATTTTAGAATATGGGCCCCTTTTTACCATTTTCAAAATGAAATAGCAATATTTTGTTAATGGCTAAGCAATAACCCATAAAGACAGTCCTTTATTAAAAAAAAAACCACACATCTAAAATTAGATGAAAAATAAAACTTACGATGGTGACCACATCCCAACAATGTATGATAACAACCCAACAACCCACAACAATGACCACAACCAAACAACTCACACCTAAGTCCACAAAAACTCTTGATGTCTCAGTGAACACATTTAAAGATGTTTTGTATATCAGACTATGGACACTCTCTCCATTAAAATTCCTGGACTCTTCAGAATTTATATGCTATGCCACCCTTCAATCAAGATTTAAATTGGAAAAAATATATTACCAGAATCAAATAAGATATATTTGTTTGATTGTCTATTTGGTCTGTATAATCAGCTGATTGATGGTTTGATTGTAAAGATTTATGGACAGGTGTGTAAAATCAATCTATATTAACTTTACATTTTTTTTTCTAGATGTTTGATTACATACAAACAGAACTAATAACATATTGATACTGACCACAATAGACAGAAAAGAAACAGCTGTTTAGAATTGCTTATTTATATTGGGTTGTGGGCTATTTATAGACATTAAAGGTTACCAGTAATTATAATGTATCTTTCCATGGAAAGGTCACTTGTGTCCAGAGATGTGTGGAGAAAAATTAAATTTCATATCATAATCTCAACAAGATATTCCAGTGTTATCTCCTGCTGCCACAGCTTGCGTGGTGCGCAGCCTGACTAGCCTATCCCAAAGATAAAATGCATGTTCCCACGTGCATTCCCTCATTCTCCTACTGGTTAGTGTCCAGTGAACATCGAGCTTTGAATTACGTTTACTTAAGTGAAATTGATTGAAATTATAATTCTTTATCCTAAGTGATATAGGAGGCAGAGGACAGAGATCTTGACGAACTTTGTCTTGATCAGGATAATAATATTCCGGAAAATATCCATGAGGTGAACGAGGGACCGAGTTGTCCAACACATGGTCGGAAAGAAAAGAAAAGAATACGAGCGGACGATAGTTCAGATAACTCTAGTGGCAATGTAGTCCGTAAAAAACGGAGAAAGAGATTGTTTTCTTCTACCCCAAAGCAGGGTGATAAAAGTTTAATTGCCACAAAGAATGGCAAAGCAAGGGTGAAGTCCAGAGACGACTATAAATCAAGACCTGCCCATGACAACGTAGATGATTTTTCCGATTCTGATTCGGACAATACACATTCAATGGTGAGATAGGTGAGAAGCGAGACTGTTTCGAACCACACTTTTAGTGATTCCAGCAGTTATCGTAGATTTGACCCTCACAAAGGAGAAAAGAAGGGTATTGCTCTTTTGAAGGATATGGAGAACTATTTAGATGACAATTTTAACAAGTATATTTCCTCACAGAAGGTAAACGATGTAATTCTTAAAACTATGCCAGTGCCGGTCTATGATGCACTTAGATTTAGGGCAGTTGACCCTTTGATTTATTCTATTTTAGAAGATCAAGGGAAATATGTGAATAAAAACGTAGATATAGTGTATCTTTTCATGGAACAGTCACTTGTGTACAGAGGTGTGGAGAAGAATTTATTCTTGCTCCAGAAAGTTTTTTTTATCTTTCTTGTGAAACAGTAAATTTTCAAAATTTCAACAACAAAAATTGAGGTATGGAAACAATGGCATTAATGTGACTAGAACCAAATAGCTGCAAAACATATTCATAATATATCCTCATAATGTAGGATGAACTACTTTAGGTATAGCACAGAACATCTGTTTACAGACAACATATGGAACTAGTCCAAACCTCTGACCTAAAAAATTATGTTACATCCAAAAAAATGTTTCACTAGGTCAGAACATTGTCAATGTTTGAAAGTTAAGTTGTCAGGACAACAGATGGAACTGACCTACATATCTACAATCCTGACCTAATAATCTACTTCACTAGATCAGAAATGTTGGACATTCCACAGAGTGATGACTGGAAATTCTTGTAGAGGGAGTAGAAAATGTAATTAAAGAGATATTTTAAACAAAACATATTTCTGCACATTTTTTTTTACTAATATATCTGTTTAACATTTTAGCATCTTTGCTTTATTTAATTGAGATATTTCTGGGCCTGTAAATATAAAATCCTTTACCAAAGCCATCTTAGCTTTGTTTTATTTAATTGAGATATTTCTGAGCCTGTAAACATAGATTCCTATTATCCGGTACATCCTGACATTTAATATTCCAAATAAAAGATTCTGGCATGTATCCTCGTATTTTACCTCTAATTTCAATGGAAAATCTCTATAGTTAAAATAAACTTGTCATACATTTGTATTTAAATTGAAGAATATTAAATTAGATCTGATTTAGTGTCAACAAGGTCAAGAGGTGAATTCAATTATTCAACCCCACTTTCTATGATATTTAAGCTATATCATGGCTGTCAGTTTTATTGATGGAGGAAACCAGAGGTCTGTAGAAAACCACTGACAAACTTTATCAAATGTTGTACACCTTGCCCTGATCGATGGAGATGAGGCCAGCCTTAAAAATATGTTTGTTTCCCCTTTCCGACCCTAGCCTGAAAGATCTGGGTCGGTAGGTAGGTGAATTATTTTTATTTATCAAGCACGATTCTGCAGGCAGACAGAGAAACTGATTTCTAGACACCCAATAATATCTTTGTTTATTGTCATATTATCTGTGCAATTGTAATCAAAGAATGTAATTTATGCTGTCCCTTGTCACGGGCTTGTGGGATCTTGTTGGAAAGTTTATCCATAGTCAGAAACTGATATCTTTGTATGTTGGCAACAGTTGGGCCATATCAATGAAAAGATTGAAGACTGAACAGTTTTTATTTGACTTTCAAGAGAAAACATATTTCTTTTTTTATTATTTTAAGGGGTTTCTTTTGGGAATGGTTTCCCACTCTGTTTACATGTGTTATAAACAGGTAATACAATTTCACATAACGTAGCTTCAAACTCAGAAATGCTTCTACGAATATTCGGAACAGTCGAGACTCTAGGTTTTTTAGTAATGATGACTCACGGTACGCTCCGGAAGAGTATTACATAATATGAATCCAATGCCGGAATCGGACACGAAAAAATTCAGGAAATCGCAAAAAAAAAAAAAAAAAAAAAAGAACGGGCTGTAAATTTTTTTTCAGTTGAACCGATTTCGGCGAGTCGGTCGCAAAGGGGAAACAAACAATATTTTAATTTAGGCCTGAGATTCGAACTCACATCATCAGTGGTGACAGGCACCTATAGCATAGGTAGTTGTAAAATAAACTTGTTATACATTTGTATCTAAATTGAAGAATATTAAAATAGAGATCTGATTTAGTGTCAAGAAGGTCAAGAGGTCAATTTTATTGCTATATTTAACTGTTTAAATGTAATTTACATTATAGTCTACCTGAGGATTATGCTTCAGGCCCCATCTTCAAACTTTTTCTTTAATATATATCACAAGTCCTAATCATTGATTGGGCAATTATGTAATGTAGTGTCATTCAGGATATGAGAATATTTCATCATACAGTCAAACCTGCTTTAGCGACCACCTCAACGGTTTTGTGTGACCTAAATTTTTATTTCCCATTACAGTGTTATTTAAACATATGATAAGCGACCAATGTCTTATGTCACCCTATTTCGATGTTTCATTGGAGGGTCAGATAAGTCAGGTTTTATTGTACATGCATCTCATTTGACATCTTCACTAAACCTGTTGCCAGTGTTGCCTTTTTACCCTCTCTTTTACCTTTTTAAAGATATGTGTGTTAAATCACTATACAAATTGAGATATTATTATTATATTATATGTTATACTGTCAAAAACAAAACAAGTTTGTATCTGTGACTACTAATAAATAGAAAATTCAATTAATGCCATACATATGTTGACTAAAATGAAAGTCAATATTAAAACTAACCCTACTTTATCCTGCATAAAATTCAGCTTTGTCAAATAAATCAATGAAAACCTCTTACAAAAGTTTTATACCTGTCACCTAATTATAAATGAAAAGGTCACCAGACAGTCAAAATTATATTATTTGCTGATGTGTCAAACTGAAAGTGTATTCCATCTAAACAGGAAGTTACATCACAGATCCAATGGATATACCTTCTTTACCTTCAAATTAAAAGATTTTCTTATACCTGTGAGCAAGTTCAGTTTGTTCAGGTGGAAAGATAAATAGAATTGATCAAATTGACAAAGGACATGTATTTAAATGTCTGACCACAAATCATGACTAGTGTTTGAACGGCTGAAAGAGTGAATAGTGCACAATTTAAATAATACCTAGAACATTTTGGTATAAAAATACAATATTTTATCATTTGTTTTATTTAAAGATTTTTATTTTTATTTTGTCATATTGTAAAAACTAATGTGGTTTCCCTAAAAATTATACATTCTTACTTCAACTACAATCAATACATCTACATGTATGAAATATAATTGTAATAAGGAAACGACATTTGTATGAAATATAATTGTAATAAGGAAACGACATATAACAGTTCTGAAAATTACTTAAAAGTTCTTTACAATTAAGCAGCATTTGAGAGATGTATTTTGGCATTGAATTTTAGCAATCTAATTAAAATTAGATTTCTGCACTTCCTCTTTTTTTCTTTTTTTTTTGCTAGGCCGCTGCGTGAGAGATCTAACGTCATCCCAATAGAGTTCGTGCAGCAGCCAAGCAAAAAAAAAATGAGCAAGTGTGGACATCTAATTTTAATTAGATTGGAATTTTAGAAATTTGCAATAATTCTTTCTAAATGCAGTAATGTTGTAACATTTTATGCAATACATTACATATAGTTTGCAACCATCACCTAAATATGAAAGTGGCATTAAACACCATACACCCCCCCCTCCCTAAATATGAAACAAAATGTTTGTACAAAAAAATTAAGTAGAATAAGTATCTTCTTGACTGGACATACCTGATGAAGATTGTTCTGGAAAACGTGGTGTGCATACTAAATTATAAACTATTTTATTACCATCACTGGGTCCATACCTCTGCTTGGTGGACTACTAGTCGACCCTGAGGGTATCATCTGTCCAGTAGTCAGTGCTTCAGCACTCACATGGTTTATTAGATATATTTATATTTATGTTTGAAATTTATAATTCCTAAATATTGTAATTTATTATAACTACGGTAAGCTCAATTTCCCTTAGGAACAGGTAGCCTAAGCCGATTTTTTTCTATCCTGTTTTTAGGCATGTATACTTTCTTGCTTCCAAAGATTTTTAATTATTTGGATGATGATTTTGATTGAATTTTTGGTGTTTAAAGTAATATGAAATGCCAAAATCATTATTTTCAGTTTTCTAAAAATTTTTGATTTATGTAAAGATTAAATATATAAAGAACGTAAACCATTCACTTTTTGAGAGCTACGATGTATAATTCATTTTATTCTGTCTTCGATAATTCTTGCTACCCGGACAATAATGCAAATCATATGCTATTGACCTCCGATTTGAACTCATTCGTTAGAGATTGTGCGCATGCTCTGTCATAGTGTTGATGAAGAAAATATCGGAGGCAAAGAAATTGAAGCCAGGTCCGAAGCGTAAATTGAGCGATTCTGCCAGAAAAAAATAACAAAAAAGCAGCGAATGCTAAGTTAAGCAAACACGGAATATATATTGGAGATGAATATGATCGTTGGATTGAAATAAAGACCGCTCTTCATCTGGAAACGAACTCTGAAGTGGCCAAGATTCTTCTTGACAGGTAACATCATTTCGTTTCGATTTACATTCCATTATTTTCCATTCAGTCCACGATTAAAAAAAATTTTCCCTTAGGCAAGAAATGCAAGAAATTAAACTTCTTTCAAAACCAGAATGATACATGTGCTCATCTCAGCATCCATCGTTGTTTACGTTGGTGATGAAATTTCATGATCTGCAATCATCGGAATGCCCCCCCACGATGCATCCGAAAGTTAATTAGCCGCCATTGTCTTGAAAAAACACGTACGAGATGGAATGATTTTCTGTTCTTAATCACAGATGATCGCGATTTTCGTCCTCAAACATGCACGAATGGTTTAATTTTTAGGGATGTAAACATATCAAGAATATTTTTGAAGATGTTTATTTCACCAAAAACTCGTTTCATATTACTTTAATGCCACTTTCAGCTATATCATGGCGACCAGTTTTAGTAGTGGAAGAAGCCGGAGTACCCAGAGAGAACCACCGACCATGGGCAAGCAACTGGTAAACTTTATCACTTGCGGCTGCGAGTCAAGTACACCCTTTTTTTGTAATTTACAAAGCAGGGCGCGAACCCACGCCATATTGGTGATAGGCTTGGATCAGTTGTTAGGTAATCCAACTACCTTACTCATTGAGCCACCTGGGCCATTTGATCTTTTGACTATGAGGATATCAGATTAATATTATTACATAAACGCATGATGTATACTAAGTTAGATGTCTATATTATTTATCACAGGCACATTAAACAAAGCCCCCATAGGATTTACATACACTACATGCAAGTGCAACACTTTTGTTCAAGATTTAAGCCTGCACATGTCTTATTGGCACTTTGTGAAATAGCATCTTGTATACATTACAAGGATCATTAGTTCTTATGTTGATACTGGTGGAATTGACCATCACTGCTTTTAACTTTTTATTCATATATAACTAACACTGAAATCAGACTACATACCGGTAAATAAAAATATAAAAAATTGAAAACCAAAAAAATAAACAGAATCCCAAATTAATTGCCCCAAATATATTCCTTAAAAAAATGCATACCTTGTGAATGAACTGGTCCACTAGGATGACTGTTAGTACAGTTTGATGGTGGTGGAGTCCCATGGGCAGGTCCACCAGTGTGTATATGTGGTGAAGCACCATGTTGGGTGGGATGATGATGGGGGGTATGATATGGGGGTGTTGGGTAATGTGGTCCATATGGATAATACTGAGGTGCTGTGTTGTTTGGTCCTCCCTATAAAATAAAATTAACATGTCTCTCATACAAATAAAATATTGAAAGCATTACAAAAATGAATTACGTGACTTTCGTACTTAACAATTTGACAGCTTACCCAACTTTTACCTTGGAGAAAACTATAACATACACTTAACTCTATTTCCATTCATGACCTTTTTTTTGTAAACTTAGAAACTTGATGCTATGACATAATAAACATGGGTTTCAAGTTGTGTTTTACACAAATGTTTTGACATATATTTTGTAACTTACTTTAAGTTAACAGTAAATAGTCATGTACCAACTTCATATCTCATGACTTCCTATCATAACATTATTGAAGTTATTTTCATATTTATCATGTTTCCTAGCTATTTTTAACATTTTAATATATATATATCTACTGTATATGCAAAGCACATATTTACAAGGACTGCTATACTTTTTTAAAGCACATTAATTAAGGACTACAAACAAAAAATAGTTAGGCCATGCAAAGTTAATTACTTGGTTCTCAGGCCCTTTTTTGTCAAAATTGATGAGGGAGGGCAGCATTTTTTTTTTCATCCTTTTACTGCTGTAAAAAGTGATGAGGGAGGCATTTTTTCTTCTTTTTTTTGTGTGAAAAATATGGCAATGTATAAATCTTTTCATTACTTTATTGAAAATTTCAATTTTATTTCTTCCGATGGTGGCAGAAACATCACAAGTGGTTAATTTTTATGGAAACGTCCAATCCGCTGGTCCCAACGTACCATTTTTTATCTCCGTAAACAATTCCAATAAGGTACAAGCTTCGGAGAAGCCCCCTATTATGTTTCCTGGTAAAACTGGCAAACATTTGTACCGAATTTGCATAGAAACGATTGACATTTTGTCTAAATGTCAAACGGAAACACGTTTTTTATTTATACATTGTCATAACGATGCTTTAAATCTCATTTAAGCATGATGCGTTTTAAAGCGTTTCACCGACCACGCGATATAAGAGAAAAACGGATGCGGTTGTTTTTTCCGTACGGACAGCGCTACTGCATTTAAATTTTTTCTTTTTACTATTTTTGCAAAAAAATCGGCAATGCGGCAATGAATTTCCACATGCGGGCGGGCCTGAGAACCAAGAAATTAACTTTGTATGGCCTTAAGCATATATAAATAATATACATTGTAATTTACAATCTTCAAACACAATAGTCAAAGATGTGGAAATAAAAACAATTTTAAAACGACAAAACTTTCCTAGACTAGGAGTACTTACTTTCCAAATATAAAGCTCTGATAGTAAAACTGAATGAAACAGATCCATGGAGTTTCTCCTATTCTTAGCATGTGTAAACAGTTGGTAAATTTTCCTATTATTCTTAAAGACCATGGTGGCTAAATTTCTGCATGAGAATTCCCATGAATTTCCTTTTATCGGTCATTAACGATGGAAATTAATCACTTAAAAATATTTTTAACATATTGGTTATATGAGAAACAGATTCTCCTTCTGGTACCCCTACACTGGTATTTCTCCATTCTCTAAAGTTAAATTTTCGAATTTTACCATCTCAAGTGGAGAAATATCTTTCGAATTGTACGATCTCCAGTGGAGAAAAATCTTTTGAATTGTATGATCTCCAGTGGAGAAATATCTTTTGAATTGTACAATCTCCAGTGGAGAAATATCTTTTGAATTGTACGATCTCCAGTGGAGAAATATCTTTTGAATTGTATGATCTAAGAGTGGAGAAATATCTTTTGAATTGTACGATCTCAAGTGGAGAAATATCTTTTGAATTGTACGATCTCCAGTGGAGAAATATCTTTTGAATTGTACGATCTCCAGTGGAGAAATATCTTTTGAATTGTACGATCTCCAGTGGAGAAATATCTTTCGAATTGTACGATCTCCAGTGAAGAAATATCTTTTGAATTGTACGATCTCGACTGGAGAAATATCTTTCAAATCGTACGATCTTGAGTGGAGAAATATCTTTCGAATTGTACGATCTCGAGTGGAGAAATATCTTTCGAATTGTACGATATGGAGAGGAGAAATATCTTTCAAATTGTACTATCTCAAGTGGAGAAATATCTTTCGAATTGTACGATCTCGAGTGGAGAAATATCTTTCGTATTGTACGATCTCCAGTAGAGAAATATCTTTCGAATTGTACGAACTCCAGTGGAGAAATATCTTTCGAATTGCACGATTTCTCAAGTGGAGAAATATCTTTCAAATCGTACGATCTTGAGTGGAGAAATATCTTTCGAATTGTACGATCTCGAGTGGAGAAATATCTTTCGTATTGTATGATCTCCAGTGGAGAAATATCTTTTGAATTGTACGATCTCCAGTGGAGAAATATCTTTTGAATTGTACAATCTTGAGTTTGAAAAATATCTTTCGAATTGTACGATCTCCAGTGGAGAAATATCTTTCGAATTGTACGATCATGAGTTGAGAAATATTGTAATCACCTGGCAGCAGAAGGAGAACTTATATTTACATTTCCATGTAACTGAGAAAGAGTTTGATATCTGATCATAGATATGATTTAAAAATTTCTATTTCCACAAAAAAAAATGAAACATACAAATATTTACCACAAGTCATGATACACATTCCTCTATCATGCTTAGTATAATACTTGGTATGTAATCCTTATAACAGGTTAAAAAACACACATAAATAAATATACAAGGCAAAAATAAGATGTCATTGTCCTTTTAATATTTTGTATAATATTACTTTGGTGGCCTTGAGTCGTCAAAGATTGCAGACAAATTTTCAAGCTTGACTGATATCTTACCAGGATTTGGGAGGTACCATGCAGTTGGTTAGATTACAGATTATAAAGAAAATTACATAAGCAGATAGCTGTACAAGTGGTTTAAGATCTTATGAACTCCACATGGTATATACAAATACAAAAACACTGACATTTCTTTAGTATCTTCAACATTTGCAGAACTAATTATAGAGATGCTGTTTTTGATTGAAAGGCAGACTGTTTTCACCTATTTAAACAGAATTCATGCCACGTTTTAAAATTTATAGGCATATAGAAAGTTTTTTTTAGCCAGCCACTCCTTTAAGTAAAAAAATGTTTTTCATCAAATTGTCAGGATAATATTTTCTTTTAAATGATAAATATTTACAGGAAAGCCCATTCAACCACATATTATATATAAATATATATTATGAACATGAATAAAATGATAAATCAATGACTTTTTTTTTTTAAGACAATACTAATACCTGTCTCAGCAAAACATGTATGCCAACAGCCAACATGATGTCCAAACCAGGCTCATGCATAAAGCAGCTTGGCATATCCCAGCATTCCATAGACCGTCTGCTGACAAAGGAGGGAAAGGAGAAAAACAAGAAATACATACATAATATCCTACCGTCATTGGTTGATTGGGCATGCCCGGTGGTTGAGGAGACAAAATGACATGGGTCAGTATGCCATGCTCATCAACGATCTGTTGGACCATGTGACCAGGTGGAACCTGCATAGGCATAGGTAATGGGGGTCCATTATTTGATACCATTCTTACTGTAGCAGGTCCTGCAATTAAAAGAACAAAATGTTAGCATGGATCTAACTTAAAAAGATGTATAAATCTGTAAATATAAATACAGTATGTCATAGCTGAAAAAATGCTCGCTGGACGTTAAACACCAATCAATCAATCAATCAATCAAACACATAATACAGAACAAGTGTACACACAGATATATGTCTCGCCTGCCCCTAGCAAATTGTTTGTGTGAATTTTTTTCTGAAAATATACTAAATCAATGTAAATGTACCATGAAACTGAAAGTAAGTTAAGGTCCCATATGCATAAATAAAACATGCACATTCCATCAACAATGTGGACCAAATATGGTGCACCGTGGTTGTATGGTAATGGAGAAACAGATCTAATCACAAAAACTTAACAAAGTTAGTAGAAAATTAAAATGAGGTCAAGGTCAGGTAATACATGCCTGGCTGACATGTAGCCTCCATGCTCAATGTGCAGAACAAATATTGTGAGCCTAGGTTACATTGTATGGTACAGTAATATAGAAACTGACCTAACCATGAAAACTTGACAATGTTAATGCAGTCACAGCCGCCAGAAAAGCAATACCTATGTCTCACCTTCATAGACTTTCTTTGCAGGCGAGACAATAAAAACTTTCATCAAGACAGGCCCATATCATACATAATAGACCAAAATGTTTGTGGTTGTATAAAAAATAACATTAGTCAATAATCAGTTTTGCCTCAGGGATAAAAATTTTAAGTATTAAAAAATTGTCTTGAAATAAATTCATGTATCGACTATAAACAGACACATAAATTGTGTTTGTGACTGGACTTGATGACTTTGTGGCTACAACTAAATGATAATAAGTAATATAATTCACTTATCATACTTTATCTACCTTTTATCTATCAATTTAAATATAATTTAGTTTGTACAATGAAGATTTCTACTGAACAACTCAACTTTTACATGTATCTATGAGAATGCTGTACATGTACACCGTTTCCTTGATTTTTTTCCTTAAAACAGAGGTTGATGGGGAGATTAAAATTGGACAATAGAGGGGGTGCATCTTTTCCTGGTCCCAATTGTATATTATATATTCAAGTAAATGAAAATTTAAAACGGATATCAGATACATAAGATTTTGGTATGCCTAAAGCAATTATTTTTATGGTCAATTATGACTTAGCAGATCATGTTTACATTTAACACTTATACTTGACAGTTATACCAGCTACTGGACTTCATAACCTAAAAAAAATCTTACAATATTCACCAGATGAAACAATTCACATATATACTCCATTTCATAATGAAAAAATCTTACAATATTGAAAAATTTCACAAAGAAAAGAAATGTATTACATATCATGCGAATCTTACTCATTTCTGTTATTACAGTGAAACTTGTCTAAAGCAATCCCTGAATAAAATGGAATCCTGTATAAACTGAACTTGAAATATATGCAAACATGCCTTAAAGGGCATCTGTATATAATATATCACTGTCTAAAAAAGGGCAGTTTCATTTTCTACTTTCTAATGAATAGTGTAGATATAATTTGAACTTATAAATGCTCAGTAAGGGCAACTGTTCATACAGGGCACATTCCCAGGTTGCCTTCACTGCCTTTTTTTATACAAGTTTAACTGTATAGTCTCTATGCAGGAAATCTTTGGTTTATTTAACCTGTAGAAACTGAACACCTGTTTATTCCCCCACACAAAAGCTGGTCATGTCCCAAAGGGGTCAGTTCATACAGATTTCAGTGTATAATCATTTTGCTAGTGTTTACTTGCAATCTGTTACTAAAGACACTAGACACTGTCAGGATTAAAAAACAAATACATATATTCACTCTACTTGCAGACATATGATGAATTCTGATTCTTTCATACTTAGAATTCCATAGGAACACTGTACCGTGCTTCCCCATTTACAAGAAAATAATATTGCCAAGAGTTTACTATTTTATCCTTCTTGTTTATTGTTTGCATGTGGCTTGTTCATCATGAATGAAACTCCCCCATTTTATTGCTTCAAAGTAATATTTTATACAGCTTTTCACACTATAGTCTATACTTGTAGACCATTTAGATTGTGGTCTATACTTGTGGAGCATTCAATAACAAAGGTAACTTGTAACATTAATAAACTTTATATATTTAATAACCTGTTGCCTTTTTCATAAATCTGATGGATGCAGTCATTATTTTATACAAATTGCACCATTATGACTTTTCATTATATTAGTCTATAAAACCAGGTCAGACGTCTAACCCACATGTTAACAGATTTCTATCATTTTTGTTAAGCTAGCAGATTTTTTTTCCAATTGCACTGATTAAGAAACACATAAGTAAACTTTGATCTAGGGTTTGGTTACAATGTTTACCTTCAAATGGTGCCTTCAAATAAAGATCACACAATACAATGTAATAACAAATTTACTGTGTACAGTGTAGTCTGTTGCAATGAATGAATTTATATTTGATCATGAGAAAGCAAAAAAAATGTTTTCAAAACTAAGTAAGCAAAAAGTCAAACTAGCTATCAAGTTTCAAAATTATTTTGTAACTACAAATGTAGTTCAAGAAGTGAAAAAATATACTATATCAACACCCAATACGACCAGTATATAAGAATTATAATTACACCTTATAGAAGAATCCTGGATTTTGATTGGTTAATAGCCAGTGTATTTTTCGGATATTTTCATATTTAGGATTAATTTCGTTCATTTTTACCGCTGCTGGGGTATTTGCATGAGGATATAACTTTTTTACCCTCGCGTGCATCAAACTGCCAAATTCATTCGCAATATTTCTTCTTTACCTTTATACGTAAAGTAACGTGATTAATCAAATTTGAAACCTGAAGTGTTCCGAAGTAAAGGATTTAACTTTTTTTCCTTCTGCCGTGGTATTTGCAAAAAATACCATGGCAGAGGGAAAAAAAGTTAAATAATCACTTTTTTACCCTCACGTGCCGAAAACCGCCAAATTCATTCAGAATACTTCAATCACTGTCTAACAAAACAAATTGAATATTCCTGAAAAGGACAAACAAAAGCTATTATTTATTTAGCCAATGTTCTAAATAATATTCGGTGTAATTAAACAGATATATCATGTTTAGGAGGGGTATTTGCAAAAAATACCAGTCTTGAGACTAAATTCCCTCGGGAAATTTTTCGTCTCTCGACTGGTATTTTCAGCAAATACCCCTCTCAAACATGATATATCTGTTTAATATGCTAAAATAAAAATGTAGATATCTAATTTAGTTACACACGACACATATTTCTGGAATAATCTTCATCAAGTACAATGTACACTTAATGTTAAAGGATTGGAAGCCAAATAGATGTCTTTGGGAACAAATAATCCAAAGGGCATAACAAGAGAGCAAAAATAATCCATAGGGCATAACAAGAGAGCAAAAATAATCCATAGGGCATAACAAGAGAGCAAA
>MJUT01034832.1:368888-388724 GCA_002080005.1 Gigantidas platifrons
TGGATGGGTGGGTGGGTGGAGGGATGGGTGAGTGGATGGGTGTGTGTGTGTGTGTCTATGTACTAATGTGTATGTGCATGTCTATGTACTAATGTGTATGCATGTGTGTGTATATATGTGTGCATGTGTATGTACATATGTGTATGCATGTGTGTATGTGTATGCACATTGTACTAATGTGTATGTGCATGTACTAATATATACCCCTACATACATATACATGCAAATACATACACATATATACACATACACACATATATATATATATATATATATATACCTACATACATATGCATACACATACACACACATACAAATACATACTAAGATATATATACACATACACATACATACGCATACGTACAAATACACACATATGCATACACATACATCAACATACATATATACATACACATGTGTACACATACATACACATAAATATACATACATACTCATACATACATATACATACACATACATACATATGCACATGCACATAAATACCTACACATACATACACATACACACATATGCATACACATACGTACACATAAATACACATATATACATACACACATGTGTACACATACATACACATAAATTTCCTAACATGTGCATACATACATATACATACACATACATACACATATATACTAACATATATGTTAGTGTGCAAGAGTATATATATACATACTCATACATACATATACATACACATACAAACATATACATACTCTTACACACTAACATATATATGCACATACACATACATACCTACACATACACACATATTGATACACATACAAACACACACGTACACATAAATACACATAAATATATACATACATATATATTAACCTTAAAAAAAATCACAGAATTGACCACTTTCAAAAATTCGGAAAAAATTGGATTCAATGCATATTATGATAATTCATAAAGGATATGAAATATTGATGTATGGAATTGGTTACACGTCACTGTCAGTTCCACTTCCAGAACTGAAACATCTGAAATTTGTGTCCGGGCAGTACCATATACTCCAAACATTATTTTTTTTTATCAAGCTGACTCTTCTCATTGGAAATAACCATTTCTGTTTTGAAAAGCACTTTTATGATATGAGCATTATAATAACGGTAAGTATTTAAAAATTCTGATAAATCAATTTTATGACATGATCGAGTTAGTTCTTGGCCATTTTCGACGCAATTTTCACGAATAAAAAAAACAAATACAGAACCAACTGAATATGGGTTGTAGAGAGCTGGCAATAGACTACCAACTGGATGAAAATCAATCACACATCTAGAAGCAAAAAAAAAATAGAGGCTACTGAAACATCTGAAAATTTTTCATCGCCCAAAAAAATGTTTGTAAAGGGGCTCTCAAATGGATTCTTTTGGTCAGAAACGTGTAAAAAACATACCCCCATTTTACCCCCAAAAAACGGTATCCAAATTACCGCTGTATTAAATTACCGACAAACATGTATCCATGGTAGCCAACTACCGCCGAAAGTGCATTCACAGTTATCTCCCCGGTAGCCATGTGGTAGCCATCGGTAGCCATGTGGTAGCCATCGGTAGCCATCGGTAGCCATTTGGTTAGCACAAGTAGCCATTTTGTAGCCATTTACCGCTGTGTGGTAGCCAACTACCGCAGGAAGTGCATTCCCAGTTATCTCCCCTGTATCCATTATACCGCTCAAATTGTTAGCACAACAAAAAAAGTGTTAGCACTCCAGAAATTTGTGCTAATGATTTCTTAGCACAAAATTTTAGCGAATTTTGGGTACTTTACCATAACCCTAATAAATCACTATACCAATTTTCATGTCTGGCCATATATCAAACCCTGAGAAGAATTGGATTCAACTGATTTTTTTCTTTGAGAAAATAATTTTTAATCAAACCCAACTGATAACTGTATCCCTTATCTGGTCAAGTGTCCTTTTTGGAAAGTTGAGAATTGTAAACATTTGATTTTGTCAACTAAGACACCAAGATTTTGTAAAAACATTACAAGTTCGCCCCATATACTTGTATGTCTATTTTTATGGCGTCTTGAAACAAAGGTCATATATATCCTTTTTAATTACAATAATAAATCCAGCTGTGCTTGTTTACTTGGTAGGAATTTGGAGTATTTTTCATAAATCAAACTCTCCCAGACAATTATGTAAATTTATATTACAATTCTCCTGCTGTGTTCTGCATGCAATGTTTGGAATATACCAGATGGTTTTAATTCCAGTTCTGCAAAAGTGTCACTAACTTATATTTTATCAAGAATTGTGTCTCTTTATCTGGTAGCTGTAATGTTGACATTTTTGTTTACCATGAAGTGATTTTGGTTGGTTTTTAATGCCACTTTCAACAAAATTTCAGTTTTTTTACCATGGAAGTTAATTACTACTAAATATTTACTTTATATGTATGAACTGTATAAGGATCAATCTTATGACCTGTGTGCAGACTTGGGGTCAATTACTTTCAAATGTAGTCGATTACATTACAATTACTTTGCAATTTCCATGATTACATTACATTACGATTACATCAATTTTCAAATGTGATCAATTAAATTACAATCACTTTGTAAATGTAATCGATTACATTACTGATTACATTTAATGTCATGACAACCAATATATTAGTGTTTTATGTTATTTTGTCTCCTGTGCATCTGTCCAATATCTCTTATTTTTTTTAATGTATTTCTTAATCAGAACTATAAATTACAATTCAGTTGCAATGTGATCATTATGCAATAACAAACAGTACATTGTAAATTATGAACAGCAATTCTCATTTTCCTATTTTTCATAAAATATGTCTCTTATTACTATATATGACCAATATTGATCCCATCTTATACTATTAGTAAATATTATAACATACATTTGCACATTTTAATAATATATATCAAATAATTTAAAAAATCCTGTGAAAGTCTATTGGGGATAACAAACTGGGCGAATTACGTTTCCACAAATTGTAGTATTATGTTTCCGTAATTTACTGTAATTTATCTGTAGATTAATTCTGTATAAAAATGAAATATGAAAATGAAAATTACTTTAATATTGTGTTAAAAACTGCAGAAAAAAATATCTAACGAATATGATAATTGTAGAATATAAAGACAAGTCGTCCGAAATAGCGAATGGTTGACACATTTTTTGGACTAGCATTTTTACCAACAAATGACATCGAGGATTGCTGACTTGATAGCAGATGCACTGCTAAATGATAAATGTTCTAGATTTGTTGACTACATTCTAGAAAATTATGTTACTATAAATTTGAAGTTTCCACCCACCATTTGGGCAGCTCCCTCAGATGCAGGCACTAAAAGAACCACAAACGGTCATGAGTCGTTCCACTCTCACCTAAATGCGCAATTTTATGTGTGTCATCCTAGCATTTTCATCTTCTTAGATGTTCTTCTTAAAATACAAACAACGTCATACATAAAAATAAGGACATTACATATACAGGCTGCCACAAGAAAAAATGAAAAAGAAAGGCTAGACTTTGCTATCGCAACATATGAAAAATTTGTTGCAGGTGAACTATCAAAGATTGAATTTGTAAAAACCGTTGGTTACAAATATTCTGCTAGAACAGATACATGTATATGATTTTTAGTACTGATGTTTTATCTACCTGTACTTACTTACCTGTGCTTTTATAGTGTAAATATATTTTAATGCTAACTTTTATATAAATAAACATTATCCTGCTCTAAGTCCTACTTCCACCTCCCCGTTGGTGAGCAGGGAGCAACAGGTAATTTTGTGCGGAAACATAATGTATAAATTTGCGGAAACGTAACTTTTTTCTTGCAAAAAAGTAATGCCAATTTGCGGAAACGTAAAATGCCGAATAAACTAGCAGTTAATTACCTGATAAAATTTGTAATTAAGGTATTATTTATGACACCAAATTATGTAACAATCACCATTACTAAATTTAACACCATTTGAATGTTTGTCCTTGATATACAATTCAGAAGATAAAAAAACAAAAATCATTCTGATTCTAAAAACTTGCTTAAAAATGTACATAATTTCTCAGTCTACATATGAAAACTTAAAATTAATTTATGTAAATAGGTTTAATAAAATATTCATTATAAGTTGCATAGTAACCCACAAGTAATGAAAAGGAAAATCAGCACCAAAATAACAGTTTATGCAAAAATCCCAACGAAATTAATTAGGAAATGAGGTTTTTATTCATTCTCTTTGATATGCCAACAATCACCGGATTCATGTCCTTGGTGCACTAAGGACTAGAAAATCACTAATTTTCAAGTTATTATAATTCATAACTTTACCAAAATTTGTCACTTGAATCTACCGTCTATGAGTTATCATAGGTTAAAACTTGGAGCTGATAAAATGAAGGATTCATGTCCTTGGTGCACTTTTTGTGTCCTTGGTGCACCAAGGACTCCTTGGTTGTGTTTAGACGCACCCATCAGATACAAGCCCCATTAGAATATTCTTTGAAAAAAAATCCAAAATTTTACAAATTACTATTTATCAGTTAATTAATTTGTAATGTATGTACGAGCATCATAAATAAATGTTTCTGAAAATTATAATTTACATTTTGCTTTTTATATATTATAATATCTTTTTTGAAATTTAAATCTCTTTTTAAACTTGTATAAGAAATCTTCATGAGATACCTATGTTTTGGTTTATATAAAATATTTCTTTGTCTTATGGGAATCATGAGGACATGGTGATAGTCTTTCATAGAAGCAATTTCATATATGAAATCTTGAAAGATGTGTCAGATAATTTAAAATTTTAGAACTTGTTGTGTTTTACACAAGTCGACAAACTGTTTTCACTGAATTTTTGAAACCCTAAAGAAATTGAAATTGAGATATTATTTGTTTGGATATCAAGTATTTGAAGTCATAATTTATACTTAATATTTTTTGTAGCTGTGATAGTTTTGATTGCAAATAATAATATCTACATTATTTGTTTAATAAATTTCATGAAGAAAATTCATTTACTTAAATCATACATTAAATATCTAAGGAGATACATATCTGTTTCAGTTAAGACAAAATAAGTCAAAATGATGAAAAGTAATCTAAATGTAATCAGAAAGTAACCATGATTACAGGGTCAAAATGAATGTAATCGATTACATTACGATTACATGTAATCTAAAAAAAATGTCTGATTACAGATTACATTTGATTACATGAAAAATGTAATTGATTACAACCGATTACATTACAAATTACAATTACCCCATGTCTGCCTGTGTGACCCCAACCTAATCTAGTAAACAATCAGAACAATGATCCCAAGTGAAGAATGTGAAGACTACAGAAAATTAGGCCACTGTTACCATATGTGCCTGTTATCTAAATTGCATAAGGGAAATTAGGACAGATGGTTATAAGCAAGATAACAGTAATATACAAATAAAATGTTATACACTAGATGTATATTGTGTTAAAGGCAAATGTATCGATGAACAATTACAAAAAGACTGAGATTTTAGAATCAGAACTTCATCTTCCTAGGTCATCTTTCTGTCAGTATTATATAATGGGGGAACATAAGCATTGATTTTCATAATTTAAGCATTTCTTTTCTTATCCACAATTTTTTTTAAGTCATATTGATTGAGAAATTATAGAAACTTTCCTCCAACTGCTGCACATGAAAGTTACATAAAACATCAATCGATGTTCATTTCTGTTTAATACTATGGATTGTTATTTGTAACAATTGCCACACTTAAATAATCAGTTTGTTGTGTTATGTTGTTTCAGATTTATTCCTTTTATCTTTGACTAATCATGTTTATAATTTCAAAACTTCAAATATTTTGTAATAACATGTCCATTTGTTGGCAGCTATACCAGGATAAGATCTCAGAAAACCAAAGCATTAGCTCAAAATGTTGATACAAATGAACTTTATTCATGGCTTTCAATATTTTTCAAGTGTACCAGTACTTCACTATTTACAGGCAGTACATGTAATATTAAATAAAATTTGAACAAATTTCCAGGAATATTTCATACAACACTCTTTAAAATCAGGAGGTACTAAAGACCATTTTAGGCAGGTAAGAAGTACCTGGTACCACCCCTTATTGAAAGGCCTATTTATTATTAGACTCGCTATGGTCAAGAAACAGAATCAAATATATGTTAAAACTTGTATACGTCAAACATGCCCATGCTGTCACCTCTATTAAGCAGTCACCTCTATTAAGCAGTCACCTGTATTAAAAGGTCACTTTTTTCTTGTCCTGTCTTAGAAAATTTCATATCAAATATTTAATCCAATCATGGTCCCACAGGGGGCAGTTACATAAATACAACAATTATGATCAATTGAACCTCTTTTAAGAGGTCACCTGTATTATGAGGCCACTTTTCCTTCATCCCAAACATGTCCTCTTAATACAGGTTTGATTGTATTTGTATCAATGGTAATAATGAATGAACTTATGGGTGAATAGAGGTGTTGTTCATCAAAACCTCATATCTTTACATAAATCCCTCTCAGTTCATTGCACTCTGCCCCACTGGACATTAACCTCCCTGTTTTAAACAGTTGATATCCCAACAATTTCCTTTTAAATTTTTTTTATTGCATTTTTATATGTGATCCTAAACAACCTTTCTCTGTTGGTGCTTCCCACAATAAAATATCTAAAGTACTTCTCAGACATATGCCTTTCATGTTATACTCAAATCATACTGGTTAATCTGTTTTGTTTTAACTTTTATAACACTGTGAAACTCTGTATTCTTAAAATTACAGTACCGGTACATTTCACATCAGTCCAACAATGTTTTTTTTTTATTTCAAACTAAAAAAAAATCTTACAACAATAACTTAGTGTGCAACAGTTACATTGATGTTATTAATAGAAATAATTTGAGGGTAACAAAGAGAGGGATCTATATATTAAATGATATTCCCTTAAATTTTCCAAGATAGAAGCCACCATAGAATTTTTAAAATGGGCATGAAAAACACAAACTCATGAGGGATCATACAATTCATGCTAACTTTGAGTACAAACAGTTCAATAGTTTAAGAGATTTTTTTACATATTTCTCATCGAATACATGTATGATACAATATTGTCCATGCCCAGCATGGTGGTGGTCATCTTTGATTTCCACTAGCCACAATAAAAACATGAACTTAATAATAAAGGTTCATACAAAGATCATTCAGGTACTTGTACAGTTTGAAATCAAACAGCTCATTGGTTTCTGAGAATGATATTTTTAACACGTGTCCGATGACGACCATGACGTCCCCTACATATGAAGAAGTTAGAAACAAGATAAACAGCATTCACTATACAGGAGGAGACCTTTAATTTTTTAAACTTTATAGACACTTCAAGAAATCTAACATCTACAATTACAGAACAAAGGTCCTTCCATTTAAAGGATATCTCTTACATATTTTTTCTATCATGTCGTTTATCAGAAACAAGAGGAGTTTGAAAGGTAAAATATAAAATACGGTAAGGTCTATTTGAAACCTATATGTACCGGTACTTTATCAAAAGGATACATGGGACACGGATAAATGAAATGTGTACTTGGTGCATTTTATTAATTGCCAAAGGCTATTCTGTTTTGACTATACATGTTGTAACTATAAACTAATATTATAGGCCACTCATATATATATAGTCTAATTTATGAAAATAAAGTTAATGGTCAACAATCCACCAATATATGACGTTGAAATTCCAGGTCCTGGCTAATTTTGGGATGGGCACAAAAATGTGGCTGGGTTAAATCTAGTCGTATACAGTTCATGTAAATTTTATTTCAACTGGCATTGACTGGACAAAATTTACAGAACTCGACAAAATATTGGATTATGAAAATTCTGAGATCAGCCATATCTCTTTCTATTCCATGAACGAAAGGTTCTAACTCAGAAGCAAATTTCTGGAATATTATACATAATGTATCATCTTCAAAAAACAGTTGATCAGATATATACAATGAACAAATAGTACCTGACATAGAACTCATGTAAAACCTACAATACAAGCATGTTATACAAATTACTTTAATGAGGATCTGAATCAGAGGGACTACAATAATGGCAGCTAAACCATCAAACCTTAATGACTTTTTATACACCCTGACTTGATGATCCTACAATTATCATGTCAAGTACTATCAGGATGTACATATATCATTCTGTCTGTCTGCATAGCTTCCTTTAAATCAGGCCAAAAATTACAGAATTTTTAGTTTATCAACCCCTTTTGGACTAGTTCATTTTCCAAATTCCTGCTTAGTGAATTATATACAGTGAAACTTGTCTAAATTGAACCTCCTTAGGAACAACTTTTGTGTTCTAAATCAACAGGTGTTCGGTTTATACAGGCTAAATTAACAAAAACTTCTTACACTGGTACTTTATTTAGAGTTGGGTTCGTGCAGGATTCTTGTTTATTGAAGGTTTTGTTTAGAAAAGTTTCACTGTACTTTCAAATTATAATTACTAGTCTATAATTGCCAAGCCCAGATTCATGACCTTAAAAAAGAATCGTAAATAATGTTTGCCTCTTTTTGCTATGTGATCTTGTTTCCCTAACCTCTATTTGCTTATAAATACAAGAGTGATGGTTGTCAGGTTCCACTGCAAAACAGGGAACCAGATACTTGGTTACCAGCCAACACTAGATGTCTGCTGCTCCTTTGAAGTTAAAGTTATCTCATTTCTACAATGTTATTAATTACTATCCTCTTGAAGTACAAACACACCTCTAATTAAATATGATAAAAAAAAAAATACTGTTAACTAAAGATTTCTTTTCACATTAACAACTGAAGTTCCATACATGTAACTTTTTTTTTTTGCACACACTAAAAGTACCCTATTCTTTTCTCAAAATTGACATACATTTTGTACAAATGTTTATACCGGCATAATTTTTGCATCTTTCCATTGCAAGGACATAGTTTTTGGGGAATTACAAAATTACAAGTAGAAACACCCACCAAACACTTTTCACCTCTTAACATCTATGCATTGCAAGGACATAGTTTTGGGGAATTACATTTTCTAGTAGATACCCCCACCACCTCCACCCCACACTTTTCACCTCTTAACATCTTTGCATTACAAGGACATAGTTTTGGGGAATTACATTTTCTAGTAGATCCCCCCCTCCACCCCACACTTTTCACCTCTTAACATCTGTCCCTAAATTTCTTATTCATACGATTAGTACTCTTATTTCTGGCCACTGGGGTTATTGACTTTTATACAGAGATGGTATATATAATACCCCTTTCAATATAGTCCTATAAATTTATAAATATCATATTTACATGTTATTTCTACTTACCAATAGTTTAAAAGGAAAATAAATATAAAATCCTGGTCAATGTTAAATATTGAAATATTTTGGTTTTCTGAACCTGTAGACACTAAGTGTAATTTGTAGCATTAAGAAATATTATTTCAAGTTCTTTCTGACTTTTCAGATCAATATGTTAATGACATGTTTCATTTCAATGTGATGTGTACAAAACATACATGTACCTCTAGTCTAACGTAAAATACGAAAAAAAAAAAAACCTTAAATTTTCAAAGAGTACCTGGTACATATTTTTAATTCGTCAGTTCAGACATCAAACATGATATCATATACATTGTACATGTACATTGTATACCCACAGTCCTGACAATGAGCACCGACCCTCTGATCCATGACCAGTAAAACTTTATTCGGACCTGTAAATTTTTCAGTTTTTATTTAGAAATATATAAGAATAAATTCTAGAATTTGATTCAGACCAGTAAATCCAAATTTTCATTTCGAGGGCTATACCCGGGTAATTGTTAGAGTTCCACATGCTGAAAAATCCTTTGAAACCAATTAGCCTTGCTGATTCTATAGCATATATATAGATATTTCATTAAGAGAATAATTAATGTAATACAACAGAAAAGTTTACTATAGGGGTCTTTGCTAAGACATTAATCAATGGTGAACTTCTTAACATCATACACTTATATATTCAGTCTTTAGTATGTAAGCAATGCAGGTTGATTCATTATTATTATTATTATGCATGTTTACCTAAAATTGTTTACAAACAAAACAAAAAGTAAACAAAAATAAATACCCACCTCCATACCCAGCGTACTCCTCAATACAAATACTGCACATCACTTTTGGAACATAATATGAGTTATTAACATCTGAACACTTCATTTAGAACAATAAGAATGCAATCGTCTTAAAAAAATAGAAATCCACCATATGGTAATATAACGAACTTCCTCTAAAGTTGACGCACCTTGGCAGAGAACAGTACAAATTATTGCGGTTTACACTTCTACCATATATCCTCAATAAAATTTTAATAACTCATCCAGTACAATATAAAATTAATGAATGAAAAAAACAAGATTTGTGTATTGAATTGAGCACTAGCCAGTTTTACAACATGTAGTTCATGTGGTGAAATCCTTTCCCATCAGATGACATATGTTATTTATTGACCCATAAACATGAGAAAATTTGTCTTTCTCACATAAGTTCATGAATAAAGTCATGTTCATCACATCATAATAAATATTGAATTTTTTCACACAATACTGGTCTAAGGTGTGAAATTTCTATTTTCACATTCAAGCTTTCTAAATTGTCTAGGGTCCCAATTATACAGACAATTAACCTATCAATGACTCCTATACTATATAGTTCTATAATGTAAAACTCTCTTAACTCCTCTAGTTATATCTATCTTACTCAACAGAAGTGAGGTTGTTTAGAAGTTGATTATCTTCTTGAGGTAGTTAAATACCTTCTTAATTAACAGCACTGTGAACTTCAAAACTCACACTTCTAATAAATTTACAAATATATGATTCTGCCAATAATTTTCTGCCTGTATGTGTGTGTTTATCAGTAGATACCGATTTAGCTCAGACACGCATTTACTTATTTTTCTTAGAGAATCAGATTACACACTGCACTTCTTCACTGTATGGTTAAAGATTCTAATATATACCCAAGTGTACAAAGGTATTCCAATCATAAACCAAAGTCTTATCCTAAAATACATCAACTGAAAATTTTCTTAATATATTTCTATCCAATTATCTTCACTTTTTCCTGTTTAATTTATTTCCGTTATTATAACTGAAAGTCCTCTGCGGAATTTCACTTTTTTATTGTGTAATTATTTTGTCCAAAGTATAAAATATTATGCTAATTATAGGTCCTTATTGCATAATATATTACCTAAGAAATGTGTCAGTTCATAATGCATTCACATAGTTTCGATATGCATCACCGAAAAAAAATCCTAATATCTATTTCCGGTCATTTGATCAAATCACACAATTTTTCACACACTGTACTAACTAGCGAAATTTATCCGTCTTTCTTCTACCGAAAAATCTGTGTCTTCAGGAAAAAAAATTCCATATTTGATTTCTGTGTACAGCATGGGGTGTCAGTTATAAATAATACATGACTTTATATTATAGCCATGTAAATCATCTAGTCTCCAAACTTTAACAGTAATATTAAAACAATATATGAAGATATGTCACTCCAGTGTCACATTAATCATAGCTACAACACACTAAAAATGTCAACAAAAGTTTTCTTAAGTACCTCCTGCCTTCTCAACTGGCTAAAATCAGATTCTTATCTTTCACCTGTAATTACCTTATGTAACATAAATAATTAATCTCTTTATATCCTAATGACCTATATCAAAAAGTTTATAAATATTTCATATCTACTAGACCATGTATCACCTTAAAAATCACCGACCACGAAAAGTATGGACAAGAGTTAAAATATCTCACATTCCATGTCTATTTAAAATAATGCAATAGAGTGTAAATATCGTGATCTGGGCCAGCTATAAATAAAATGTCTCGGGACATTTGAATGATAATTATAACCTAAAGATATATCCTGATACATGTATTATTAACTATGTCTAGGTTTCTGGTTATAATAATCATTTCCTCTTAGGAATGATCAGGAAATCATATTTATTTATTTCCTGCAACAAAAGGCCTAGGTTTTTAATGAAAATTTTTTTTTTTAATTTTCCTAACTTACATAAAGGTTATGACCTGAGGTCAAACTGTCAAAGTTTACATCTTTTTCAATAGTAAATAAAATATCATTTTCCTTGACCCTCAATTACATACAGTATAAAGTTAAATGTGTAATCAATAACTTTACAATCTTATAATTTTTAGACTTTTAAATAACCATGATTTAGGTAGATTTTGTAATTTAAATCCATTCATATTTATTTACAATTTTTTTGGCATTTCCATCTGACAATTCAAAATGAGTTGGGTTTATTTTTAAAATTATTAATAAATTCCACACTCAAAAGTTGCACAATATTATTTTCAAAAAGTAAAGACTTGATCAAATGGAATTCCTTAAAGAGTTATAAATATATAATATGCAGATGTTGTTCTTTATGACTAATATTAATGTCTGTGGACTAGACCATTTTATCACTTTATTAAAAACTTTATTACTCCAGCAAAAGGACCACATTAATAGTTATATTTATTATATGAAAATCATTACATTGTAATTACTTAAAGTATGAAAATATCAATATTGTATACATTTTGTATGAAGATGAGAGGAGTTACCTCCCTTATAATATATGCAAACTGTAACAAAAGATGAATAAATTATTTCAAATATGTATTATATTTTAGTTTCAATATTTCGGTAGGAAAGTTTACTATGATTTTATCTTAATCTTTCATATTCTCCTTCATTTTTATTTCTAATATGTTGTATTTGTTATTCCTTCTTTTTTTTTCTATTATCATTATTATTACATGTACATTATTTATATATTTCCTGTGTTTGTGTAAAAATATTTGTTTATTGAAAAGTGTTACCAGTATTGTCCACTACTAACATGACAGGTTAATAGATAATGGTATCTCTCTATATTTAAAGAAAATGAAAATTTAATGGCAATCCAGCAATTAGTCCATAGCCAAACAGAGAATCTGATCATGTCTTAAGTTGTGAAGATCTATTTCCTCTACACATTATTAGTGGATATCAAAATTGATTTTCCTTCACAAAGATTCAATCAATTTTCTACAAAAGGAAACGATGGTGATGCAGAGAAATTGTCAATGTTACGTCCTTGTATATTCAATCCCTTCTTGTATAGTCAATCCCTCCTTGTATACTCAATCCCTCCTCATTTACTCAATCCCTCCTTGTATACTCAACCCCTCCTTGTATATTCAATCCCTTCTTGTATAGTCAATCCCTCCTCATTTATTCAATCCCTCCTTGTATACTCAATTCCTCCTTGTATACTCAATCCCTTCTTGTATATTCAATCCCTCCTTGTACACTCAATCCCTTCTTGTATACTCAACCCCTCCTAGTATACTCAATCCCTCCTTGTACACTCAATCCCTCCTTGTATACTCAATCCCTCCTCATTTACTCAATCCCTCCTTGTATACTCAATCCCTCCTTGTATACCCAATCCCTCCTAGTATACTCAATCCCTCCTTGTACACTCAATCCCTCCTTGTATACTCGATCCCTCCTCATTTACTCAATCCCTCCTTGTATACTCAATCCCTCTTTGTATACCCAATCCCTCCTAGTATACTCAATCCCTCCTTGTATACTCAATCTCCTAGTATACTCAATCCATCCTATTATACTCAATCCCTCTTTGTATAATCAATCCCTCCTAGTATACTCAATCCCTCTTTGTATACCCAATCCCTCTTTGTATACTCAATCCCTCCTAGTATACTCAATCCCTCCTTGTATACTCAATCCCTCCTAGTATACTCAATCCATCCTATTATACTCAATCCCTCTTTGTATACTCAATCCCTCCTTGTACACTCAATCCCTCCTTATATACTCAATCCCTCCTAGTATACTCAATCCATCTTATTATACTCAATCCCTCCTCATTTACTCAACCCCTCTTGTATACTCAATCCCTCCTTGTATACCCAATCCCTCCTTGTACACTCAATCCCTCCTTTTATACTCAACCCCTCCTAGTATACTCAATCCATCTTATTATACTCAATCCCTCCTTTTATACTCAATCCCTCCTTGTATACCCAATCCCTCCTTGTACACTCAATCCCTCCTTTTATACTCAACCCCTCCTAGTATACTCAATCCCTCCTTGTACACTCAATCCCTTCTTGTATATTCAACCCCTCCTTGTATACTCAATCCCTCCTTGTATACTCAATCCCTCCTTGTATATTCAATCCCTCCTTGTATACTCAATCCCTCCTTGTATACTCAATCCCTCCTAGTATACTCAATCCCTCCTTATACACTCAATCCCTTCTTGTATATTCAACCCCTCCTTGTATACTCAATCCCTCCTTGTATACTCAATCCCTCCTCATTTACTCAATCCCTCGTTGTATCCCCAACATCATTACATTACAATTCATTTTACCATTAATAAATTTACTAACATTGTATGGAGGAAATAAACTTCTATATTCACCAGATTTTCACATAATTCTGGTTACCAGATTAACAGAACATTCCTAATTACATTGTACATCACCAGATTATCATTTGGAAAGGTTTTGTTTCCTGTTTGTCCTATGTTTAAGATTTTGTGTTGGTAATCATTTTGAAGAACTATTGAGATCAGAAACAGCATGCAGCCCAAATTGATTTCTCAAAAACACCCAAAAACAATTTGGTAATCACAGCCTATGCCCAACACAGCATGTACAACTGCAGCAAGGCGACATGAGTTTCCTTTTGCACCAGTTTTAATGAAAACAATTATTGTCAAGCAAAATTCACAACTTGATTGAATCTGTTTGAAAAGTGATGAAATGAATAAGGAATTTTGAAAGAGAAAAAAGTTTGAGCATTGACCCCATTTGGCTCACCTCATATCTCAGAAAGAGCTACAAGAAATCTGTTGGAAACTGCTGTCATGATTTTTTCTGAGGAATTCAATGGAAAAAACACATAAAATTCAGACTTAAAAATGAAAAAAAAAACAAACATTAAATCAGACTTAAAATGAAAATAAAAAATTTGGGCGTTGATCTCTTTTCGGCTCCCTCATCATTTGTATTTCAGAAAGGGTAAGTGTTTCCAGAGAGGAATTTTCTTGAGGAATTCAATGGAATAAAACAATGTACAAATCGGGCTTCAAAATTTTTTGTTTAGTTCCTTTAAACCTTTTTAATCTTGGAAACCACAAGAGCTATAGGTCAAATCTGTATGAAAAACACTGTCATAAAATTTCATAAGAAATAACTGGACAAAAACCCTATCTAATTCGAACTTGAATAACAATTCAAAATTTTGGATTTTTGCCCCCCATTACCTTTAAAATGTGGTGGGGCACCTGTTTTTTAATTTTTTTTTTTTTAATATACTATTTTATCATTACCTATTTATTGTCTGGGGAAAAAAAGGAAGATCAAACTGTTGAAATGAAAGTACATACAATATCACTCCATTAAGAGAGATATTTAATAAACTATTGGAATTTCTCTCACAATTCATTGATATTTATAGCTACCAGTTAACTAACCAAATCTACCTTTGACTTATCAGGCATGTAGATTAAAGGATATGGCCTCTTTATCTTAATCATCTTAACCCTAATCAAGAAACATGATGATAACACTGTTTCTCTTTGTTTGTACAAACACCTGTTCTTAAGTCTACATGTACTCAAAACAAAAAAGTTAGAAAGAAAAAAACAAAAACTAGAATGAAGCAAGCCCCCATGCCAGCCTTTACATGACATATAAACTGTTTAGATAGAGATAGTGATCTAGTGTGTATGTAAAGTTCATATGATGCCCTTTATATGTTACTTGATCTTTAGTTTTATATGTATGTTTTGTATATCATTGTTTGTACGTTTTCTTTTAGCCATTGTGTTGTCTGTTCTTCTTCGATTTATGGATTCTGATTACCCCTTTGTTATCTTCAAAGTCTTCCTATAACATATTACTGTATTATATTAGAACAACCTTTTTGAACAGCCATTGCCCAACCCCTTTTGATCTCCTGTTCAATCTTTCATTTATTTGTTTATTCTAATTGATATGATTATCCTGCTCACCTGGTATTTGGGTGCCATTAATTAGCAAATAAAATTGTTTGCTTGTTTGGGGTTTTTTTTGTTGTTTTATTTTGTTCTTGCAGATATCAATAAAAACCATTTATTAGATAAATTAAGCATATCAAACATTAAATATAGGTCACAGCAACCAAATTATTATTTTGTCATATTCAAAAGAAAATCTTATTACCCTTAAATCAACGTAATCAAAAATTAGCCGAAGCATTGGCATACCGTATTTATGGGAATAAAATGAACATCTGATGTAAAAAATATAATATTAAAGAAAGTTTCCATACCACTAAAATATACTAATCCTTTCCACTGTATATCCATGCTAAATCATACAAAAAATACCAACTTTCAATATTTAAAGAACTCAATTATTACCAAAAAAAAGTTTGGGAGATAATTATTGTGGCCAAATATTTTGGGAGATGATCATGTCAAATACAACTAGTTGGCAGCTGATAGAATTGTTTCATTAAAATTCTACCATCCTTATAAACTAACAACAAAAACCTTAAGGATACCTCTATAGTTTAAAAAATATCTCTCTAATGGGTAATCGAGATAATTATGAAGATCATTAGACCATCTGCTATTGTTTTTCTGTCATTTTAATGATCATTCTTACATGTTTAATACTGTAAGAAACCTGCAGAATTTCAGGAATAACCCAACGATAAGCTAATAGGTCAAGAATGATATTTTTCCTTTTCTTTTTACATAATATTTTCTCCAGTTACAAAATTTTCAGCTTTGAGATTGGTTTTCCTAACATGATGAGACTTGCATTTACATGTAGTTTAAATTTTTAAACTTGTCCAAAAAACTTCTGATTTCTGAAAACATGACCACAAAACTTAACTCCCTCTGAAAACTGGAAAAACACAGACTGTCAAGTAAACGATTATGAATTTACACCCTACACCTACTGATACAAAGAGATAACCTCTTGTTTTTTCTCAATAATAATATTGTCATGCCAACATGAACTTTTCGTCCCAGATTTATGAAGGATATACAAATGTAAGTGAGTGTGTACATCTGTGTACAAGTTGGTATAGATATATTTGGTTTTCTCATGCAAAAATAAATAATGGTATAATAAATAATTATGAGAACTACGAAGAGTGTATCAGTGATTGTTGCTTAACGCAAACTCAGCAAATTTTCAGCTATATCATGGAGAAAACAAATTAATTTTCAATGAAATAATGATGAGGTCCACTTTGTACTAGACCAACATGGTTAGTTGGATTTTCATAGTGCTAACATAGTCTGTGGATAGACATATCACCGCACTCAACAGAATGAAAGGAAAAATAAAAAGTACCGGTATCTAACAGTATCTAATACACATAAGCTGAAGCATATCATAAATTTATATAAAAGTTTTTAAATAAATACATACAAAGGGAGATAACAAGAAATAAGTATTGGATGTAAATTGAACATGAGAGACTATCAAACTTTTTACCCTTATATAATTTGACCCATAATACAAAGAAAAGGAAGTGTTTTTATTGTTGTTCTACATTCCACAGTCACTGTAATAATGAGCATTACTCATACCCTAAATTATGTGTTAAACAGTCCCTAGGTTGCAGTTTAGTGATACTCTTTAATTTGTTGATAAACACTACATCTGGGTGTCTTTGTGGTTCTATTTACAATAGACATTTTAGTCTCAAAACATATTTTGTGTGTGTTATTAGCATAAAATACTACCACTGTTACCTGATATTGCATGCCTAATTGCCTATGGTAACAAAACTTTTATGTTAACAACACAAACAAGAGGCTCAGTAGCCTACTGAGCCTGTGTCGCTCACCTGTCATTCTGCTTTCAGGAAATTTAATACAGAACCTTCCATACATGTACATGCTTCCTACCAAGTTTCGGTTCATATGACTAAGCAGTTTCAAAGGAGAAGATTTTTTAGAAATCAACCAATCAGAAACAAGAATTGTCTGTGGTGGCCATGTTTGTTAATGAATCAGGACGAAATGAGCAATCTCTATAGAGGACTTTCCATAGATGCTTCCTACCAAGTTTCAGATCAATTGGCTTTGTGGTTTCAGAGGAGAAGATAAAAATGTGAAAAGTTAACGGACAACAGACGACGGATGCCAAGTGATGGCAAAAGCTCACATTGCCTTTGGCAAGGTGAGCTAAAAATATGTTTTGAGACTAAAATGTAGTTTCTCAAATCAAATTACAGTCAGTTTTACATGATTTCACACCTACATAACTTTTTAATTAGTTTTTTCTTACTGATATTATATTTTACTACCCTTCTTACTTCATAAAAGTTTATGACAGTATCAGGAGATGATCTTCCTAGATTTCCTTACTAATTCATATTTGGTTAATACTTTTTATTTGTCATTTGCACGAAGAGTGCATTGATTTTGTTCTTCAAATTTTAATGATTTATCATATAATTGCTATCATATTTCATTGTTGCTTGCTTTAAAAAAATGTTTACGGTGTGTAAAAAAAAATGTTATTAATAATAAAATTACATGTGTTGATTATTCCCATAACTGTCTATGATTCAAAAATTTAATATGCCATACATCTCCATGTCTGTATATAGTTGTAGTTCACCAGCACAAACTAGAAAACCATCTAAGGTAAACTGTGCAATGGAAAAATAAAACAAAACACAGGCTACTAGGAGATGGTTCTGTATTCGTTCATTACATAATATAAATGTATTGTTTTTCTTATTTAAACACTTTCAAGTATGACCCGATTCTAGCTTCAATGTTCAGCAGTTAAGACCATTCAAGATTTAAATAAATTTTAATAACAGCAGACATTTTCAATGGCTGTAATGTTGAATTAGGAGCTAGAATGATCCATGGACTTTTTGAATATTTCATGAGCAAAGTCAGTTGCTGGGTGTCATGAATTTTAGCTTTACTACTAAAATTGTTATATTAGGAACCCAAATGTCAACCTGAACTACAGTAAAAATGCTAAGTCCTATCCCTGGGTTCATGTACCCATAACCACATCAGTGGTGTAATGGTTAGCATGCTCGCCTTAAGTGCGGTAGATCGTGGGTTCAAGTCCAGATCGGGTCAAACCAAAGACTATAAAATTGGTATTTGTTGCATGTAACAATAAGGAGAATAAGCAAAGACTGGTTGGCTCGGAATCAGGATAATGTTTTCCAGTGGAGCAACATGTCCAGTGAGCTAGCACGATAAAAAATCTAACTAAGAATGTTGCTCTAGTAAAAAGCGGACCTCATCATCATTTCATTGAAAATTAACTTGTTCTCGCCATGATATAGCTGAAAAATTGCTGGGTTAGCATTAAACAGCAATCACTCATTCACTCATGTGCCAATACATGGACAATGATCTGTCTAAAAACAACAATAATTTTACTCAAATGTTCAAGGTCATTCGTCCCTTCAGGTTTAAGATTATGAAGAGAATGTTTAAACACTGAGGATCAACATTTCCATCAATATAATACCCATAATATCATTGAAACTAATAATTGCCTCTTACATCAAATCGTAGAACATTAAAAAGACCACTACATATTATGACATTGCAAATGTAAGACATTGTTTCTTTTTCTTATATAATAAATATATTTCAAATTCTAATAGAAGTTCTTGTTGAAAGTGGCATTAAATACCATACCCCCCC
>MJUT01034832.1:403603-436909 GCA_002080005.1 Gigantidas platifrons
GAGACCATTAATTAACACCTTTGTTTGACTTACCTTTTATGTATTTTACAAGTTAATTATCCTATCAACAGATAAACATTACGAACAGCTGATTATCGATTTTCTGTCACTTGATCAGTTCATGGTTAACATTCGAAGCTTTCCGAATAGCGCTATGGGCGTTCCGAAGTAACGAACTAGAAAATGACCGCCACAACAGACGATGAACATTTGAAATCTTTTGCGCCACATTTTTGAGCCAAAGTAAATATTTTATCGCCAAAATCATAGATTTTTCGCCAAATGCGCAAATGGCGCACGCCAGCGGAAACCCTGCACTCACTCACACTGGAAATCCTGGTCCTGGCTTGGGACAGGCAAAAATATGTGACAGGGTTAAACCGGTAAATGGGATCCTAACCATTCCCTTCTTGATAACTGGATCTCCAACTTCAATCCATAAATAAATAAACAATAAAAGAAACCTGCAACTTTTCGCTTCCACTTAATAAGTCCACATACATGTACTACCACAAAAATGGAAAACGACTTAAACATGGACGGTACAATAGCAGGGTCAATGAATGCTTGTAGTTATTGTAACTAGTAATGTAGAATCTGTTGGCTACATGTACATAAATATCAATCACGACAAAAAAAATCATAACTGATATTTCTAACAGATATAATATCAATTAGTCAAAAACAACTACAGAAATTAATCAACTTTGTGAGAGACCAGAATAAATAGGTCATCAATTTGTTGGAATCAAAAATTTAACATAAAATAGTAAAATAATATGGAATAAAATATAAATATACTGTCAATAAAAATGTATTTTTAAGGACAAAAACTGAAATTCATGACGTTATTTACTTGCACTATGCTTTGTCTTTTGAAAATTTTAACAATTAGATATCAAGAATAGTAACTTACACTACATAAATCACAGAATGCTAATATTACTAGAATACAAAATGAAGGATGATTCTGGTTAGAAAATAAAATATCTGAAAATCAATGAAAAATAGATGAAACCATCTACAATCCCTTCCAAATTTGAAATGGTCCATTTTTGACCTGTTCTGACTGTATCCAGCAACTTTCAACAATTTTATCTCCAAAGGAAAATAGCTGAAATCAGTTAAATAACTGATGACAATCATCCCTGCAAAATACAGTTTTTTTCAGTTACCCTTTAGAAACACATTGTGTTACTTCCTAGTTTTTGTGAAGATATTTGTACATCCTTATTTTTTGCTATTTCTTTTCTTTTTAATTTTTTGCTTTGCTGATGTTGTGGTTTTTTTTGTACTACTCCCTCTAACTGGTATTTTACCTTTATACAAACCATGCAGTCAAATGAACAACTTTTTTAATGTGTAAAACTTGCAGTCCTCATGGTGAGGAGCACCAGTCCTCCGGCCAAAGACCAGTAAAACTTTGTTCGGACCAGTGCATTTTTCAGTTTTAATTTAGAACTACCGGTATATTGAAATAAATTCAAGAATTTGATTCGGACCAGTAAATTCAAATTTTGATTTCGAGGACTGAAGTTGGATATCATTTTCAAACATCGAGATTACTTCATTGTTAATTATTATTTTCAAACATCGAGATTACTTCATTGTTAATTATTATACCAATGGCACAAGCTATAAATTCTTTTAGTGTCACTAATTTTGGTACAAAACAGGAAGTAAAACTGACTGTCTATAATTATTCTATATATAGCATCTCTATTAACAAAGGTATCATAATTATTATTGGAAGATACTGACATAAAAAGAACCACTTGCTAAGGAGTGGCTTGGTTTAGTATGATTTGGTTTTATGGTGTTTAACACCACTTTCAATAATATTTCAGTTACATGTATATCGTTGTAGTCAGTTTTATTGGTGGAGGAAACCGGAGGTCCTGGAGAAAACCACTGACCTTCCGCAAGTAAGGAGTGCATGCATTTTCAATCAGATTTAATAAATGAGTTAGTCGTTGAGTCTTACTTCTGCAGGTATTGTGGACTGATTACTTTCATAGAAATTAGTGCTCTGTCCGTTTTCTTCTGGCTTTTCATTCAAAATGAACCTGTCGTTGTTGGGTCGGTGTTGGCGCTTTAGTAAATTTGTTACCAAATCCCTATTTTATAGTTTCCAAAGATAAATTTGACTATACTTCATTCAGAGATGGCAATTCTTTTCAAAATTTATGCAATAAACTTACATATTTCTTCCAACACTGAATAAATCAATGGGGTACTGAAAATATGAATCCCAAACAACAACTTGTCCTCCTTGATAGAAACAGAGATGAAAGAACTCACTAAAGAAAGCAGAAGAAATCCCCAATACCGTGACCGAATACCTTCATTTTCTATCTGTTTGGACCAAGCTTGACCATTGTATTTCAAATATTTTATATCACATAATGTTGTATCGAGTACACCTCACCATGAATAAGGTTCAAACTCACAACTTTAGTCGAGATAGGCACTGATTGGACAGGTAGTTTTAAATCCATACAATTGCAACATGACAGGCCCCTTTAAATAATCAATGTGAAACTGCATGATTCCATGCACATTTAGATTGGTACACAGAATACAACAAGAGATACCTCCAAATACCATTACAATTCCATCACAATACATTTTTTGTGTACATGTACTAGATTATGGCTGCACTTCAAGTATTAAGGGTTAAACATATAGTTGAGATAAAGTTTGATCCAATTATGAGTAAGCTTGTTGTTGAAAGACAAGTGAAGAGTAGCCAAGTCTGCAGATATTTTGCCCACAGGAGTGACTTATAGTGTTGATTTATGCATCAATCTCATAATCATGATTTGCTTCGAGATATAATTATTTTTCGATTCCATTTTGGATCTGTTCCGACAATGTGGATTTTTTTTAATTAATTAAAACAATAAATAATACTGAGCTATATTCTAAGACGTTACTTGTGTTTCAATACAAAATCAATGCATAAATATATAGCTGCATCATATCCAAATAGAGAGTCCCTTGAACATCAAAAGTGGAACATGTCAAAAAAGATATTAAAACACAATTCCTAAAAATCTTGTAAGGATTGAAGAAAATCAGTCATGGCAAACTTAAGTAAATATGTAACATTTCTACAAGTATTCTTCATTAAACAAAGTCCCAGAACAACAAAAGTGAAAATCGTCAAGAAGCATAAAGACTCAAAGACAGCTATGCCTAATAACCTGGTAAAGTTAGAACAATATTATCAGTCAAGGGAATGTGAAGATTAGTGTGTGAAATGTTTACAACAGGTCAGATTAATGTTAATGGCATAAAGTCCTATATCTCTGGAACAACAAAAGTGAAAGTCGTCAAGAAGAATAAAGACTCAAAGACCGCTATGCCTAATAACCTGGTGAAGTTTGAACGATATTGGTCAAGGAACAGTGAAGATTAGTGTGTGAAATGTTTACAACAGATTAATGTTAATGGCATATAAAGTCCTATTTCTCTGGAACAACAAAAGTGAAAATCATCAAGAAGTATACAGGCCCTCAGATCACCATTTCTAAAAATCTTATAATAAAGTTTGAAGAAAATTGGTGATGGTAAAGTAGAGTTAGCGCATGACATGTTTACTTTAATGTTTTAGGTAGTTATGGTTTATGGTGTTTAACACCACTTTCAACAATATTTCAGTTATATCGTGGCAGTCAGTTTACTTCCAACACACAGATAAAGGTATACTGTAGTACATTCCATCTGAAGATGGAAATTAGTTTTAAAAAATCAGTATTGATGATGAATACATTTTGTATAATAATTGGAAATGTTAAAACAATCGACTATTGATTACACAATTAGTTGATTAAAAGCCTAAAGATTACAAATATTAATTCTCATCAACCATTTAATTTAAATATTGTATACCGTGCTCAGTGAAAATGGTAATTAGACACAACTGCAAGGTGTTTGAAAATTATGACATTTAAGATATCATTAAAATAGGTACTAGACTATCCTTAATTCTAAAATAATAGAGGAAATTTTCCTGTTTTGTTTCCCCAATTAAATGATTTTGAACCTTTTTTATTGATTATCGGAAACAATTACCTTAAGCCTATCAACTTTCAATTATAATCGGTAATCAATCGACCCTACACTAAAGACAGGCGTATTAAAACTGCAAAACACTTGAAAACGAGCAAAATATACACAAATTATATTCACTTTCCATGTACAGGGAATAGAACTGGAAGTTATTTTTATAAATTATTTATTAATGTTTGTTTATTGAATTTGAACTACAATGCAAAAACTTCATAATTTAATTGGATTATTTTCACAGATAAAATAAAATGGCAGTCTGCACCAAAAACCACTAGTCATAAAGCTCCAGTCAACTAAAAATTGGTTCGAGCTAGTAAAAATTGCATAAAATTTGCTTAAATTAATAAAATAGAAAAATTCCTTCTAAAGAGCTGTTTGGGCTAGTTTCTTAAAATGTTTTTGGCACAGACTATAATGGTAAAGCAACAAGTGTATAAAGTCATTATTGAACATGCCAGCAAACACTGGCAAGATTTGTGAAATCAAATTCATTGAAATGCAAACACTGCTAGGGACTGGCAAGCCTTGTGAAATCAAAATTCCTCTTAGTTGAGACATTATTTCATATTTTATTCTACATATTGTAAATACATGTAAAACAGTCATAAATCACCTAAAGTTAAATTAAATATTTAATTAGCAGTAATTAGTGTCTGATGTTAATTATCTTATTTGATACAACATATGATATTTCTACATTCCATTGCTGACATTCTTTGCTTTTATTAACTGTTAAAATGTTAAATTTAAATATTATTTGTACAAATTGTTCTTAATATTGGACTCATATATTATTTGTACAAATTGTTCTTAATATTGGACTCATAAGATCAGGTTATCAAAATCAGTTTAAATAAATGTGCATTTATCCTGCAATGGTTCTATTTGAGCAGTCAACTTAAATTGACTGGAAAATTTTTAGCTTTAAATACGGTCACTGACCAAGATATAGCTTTTCTAGTACCTGATTCATGATGAGCAATGGTAAGAAACAGTACCATATACACATGGATGTGATAGAGGTCACCATTGAAAACAATTAGATCTGTACTTTTCAGACAATTTGACAGCTTAGGATTTTTTGACATTGCAGGATGAACTCAATATACTTACGTTGTCTGCAAATATCAAATTTATTTGCACTCGTAGCAAAACAGACCAGAAAAGCTCACCAAAGGCTAGCTTTTCTGCTTGTTTTCAAAGTTCGTACAAAAAAAACAATATATTTTCCAACAATGTTGCATATGCACATATACCGATATTGCATATATGTATGCAATTGCATCTTTGTGATGTTGACTATTTTTAAAAAGAATTCCCTTTACCATTTCGTTTCTTTTTTTTGGAAAGAAAGAAGAATGCATGTATAGTGCCACTTTCAGCACTATTTATTTATATCATGAAAAGCTTATATTGCATATCATGTTTATAGGGCAATAAAATATATTAATACAAATTCAACCAGAATATCCAGGGAAAAAACAACCGATATTCTGAAAGTCATTAATAAATGTACAAAATGTATACCACATACAATGTAGAGTTGTATTAGGAACATAGCTATTATAATAAACATTAGTTAAATATGTAAATCTAACTAATGACCAAAAAATACATAATCATGGCCAAAGAGGTATCAAACAAGGAGAGAGTCAAATATTAGTCTTACATGTTTAATTACATGTACATGTAGCTTGAGTGTTATTCAGACTATTTGATTATGATAGTAAGTACACATACCAGTAAATACAAGACAACCTGTGAATTTCCTCTATATCATATCCCTAAAATTAAAATTAAACTCAATACACTGTTGAGGGTTAGCTATATATATAGGCCAGGGTTACTGGTATTTTATCCCCCTTTCATTAATATTTCAGTTATATTGTGGCAGTTACTTTTAACGGAGTACTCTGGAATATCAACTGACTTGCCACAAGTCACCAACATCCCATTAAGTTGTTACTGAGTATACATCGCCATGAAGGGTATCAAATTCAGGTCTGAATAAATAGCATTAAAAACACTAAACTAGATATGCTTTCTAAATCATCCGACGGTTATATCAATATCATAATGCTGAAATTCAATAAATTGTTCAAACTTCACGGACATGTATAACATCTTGTTTACTGATATACAATGTATATAGTAGGTATTTCACACTGAAAACATAAACACACATTTTAAGTATTGCCGTTCTACATTTGAGGGTTGATGAAGGAAATAAGTCACTTTCAATGAGATTTTAAGTTCCTATTGTATTGTAATTCTAATTCATGACCAATACATTTTTGTCTACCATTACTGTCCAGCGATTGCAAAGCTTGCTTGGCATTTGACTTTTAGGCAGGAAAGGCCACGCAAGCAAAAAACACAAAGAGCTTAATTAATCAAACTACATGCAAACAGATATAAAAATCTAACATTAGGTATCAGTCATCCATTTGGAATTCTCTTAGTACAATATCGACCATAAAGTGACCGGTTATCTCAATCAACTCAAATCGTACACAGGGCCATACTTAAACAGTCTTTGCCTCAATTTTGTTCACCTACTTGCCCAAAAGCCAAATTTAGAATATATTTCTATTCATTTAAAAAAATTCTTTCATAATTTTCACTCTTCCGAATCCAGTTTTACTTGTCCCGGGCTTCGGGCAAGTGGGTTAGTGTGAAGACTGCTTAAAGTAGGGTTGTTGTGACAGAACAGGTTGTATGAAAGACATACCTTGAATATGCTGTATCTGGTCACCTACTCGAACAGAAAATGTTTCTCCAGGATTGACATGAACATGGACGACATGCTGATGATTAGGAGGTGAACTACTGTTAGTTGGCTGTTCATGCGGACTTTCTCCTCTTGACAGCTGTATCGGGGGAGTTATTCTACTGGGTGATGTCCCTTGGTCATGATTATGCGGATGACTGTTACTGTTACAATGAGGTGGCGATGAATCGACTTCAGACGATGTCGACTGATGATTAATGGCAGGGGAAGTAGAGAAGGAAATAGACGCATCGGTGCCGTTTTGCACGATAGTCGTGTCACTATTACTACTACAAGTAGGCTCACTGTCTAATGTATTCTTAAGAGATTCTATAGGACTGATATGTCCGTTTGTTTTGGCTTCGGAACAGTTTTGGTTTGTATTTGTAGCTACTTCTGGCATCTCTTTATCTTTCTCAGTACCATCATCCATTGTCTGTACTGGCACAATTCTATAAAATTCTGGAAAAAAAATAAATACCAACAAATTATAAATAATCTTGTGTCGACTATTTATATACATGTACATGTGTATATAATGGTACAAAGATTACAACTTTGTACTGCCACAATTCTATAAAATTCTAAAGAAAAAAAATTATACGAAAAATTATATCAATACTCCAGTGTCTACTATACAGTCATGTACAAAATGTATATATAATGGCACAAAGATTACAACTTCTTCTCTGCTTTAAATGGAACAAATCTGCAAAATTCTGGAAAGAAATTATACCAAAGATTACATCTCATTTTAACAATAAATTGAATTCAATAAAATTCTGAAAATATATATAATTGCCAAAAATTATATCTTTTTATCATGATGTACTTGTTGTATGTGAACTAGAACAATTCTACGTAATACATACATGTATATATAATACTGTTAGTTAAGTTGATTTGTTTTGTGATAGAGGACTTCTCAGAGTAATATTGCATCGAAGTTGAAGACCGAGAAATATCAACGAAATTAGAATGTCAGTCTTTGCCTTAATTTTTCACCTACTTGCCTGAAAGCCAAATTTACCCACAATCTACCGCCCTCGAGGCGAGCCCACTAACCATTTGTTGATACGTTATTGTATTTGATTCTGACTTAATAGGTTGCCTTATTAATCTGCCTAAAACATGTATATCATACAATGTATGATAATGTGTATTATGAATCTTACTAAGCTTGAAAAAAATATCTGTGTTTCCGTTAACCCTATCGACCTAATGTTAGCAATAACGCAGGTTGTTGTAAAGGTTTTGGTGATTTCACATGGATCCATTTTGTTATCCTACAAAATGTAGGTCACTGTACTAGTTATATGTACACAATACATGAATAACAAGCATAAATTGTAGATATTCAATCAATATATACATTGTAATTATTTGTATAATTGTATTATTATTATCTACAAATTTAGGTAATTGTCTGCCCTTTGTAAAAGTATATTATTTTTGTCCGTGAATCTGGTGAAAAAAATTCTGATTAAAGGACAATGGCCTGTCATATAGAACAATATGCATTTCATCAATAACAGATTATGAGGGAGTTGAAGGTATCAAATTCAATAGTCAATATCTATCATATCTTATCTTACTACTAGTACATGTATATTGGTCTTATTAAAGGTCATCATAACAAGACTGTAATAATCGTATGGTAACTTAAGGAGCACTTGATTCAACTCAACTTTACGTGATAAAGTCATGAAAGTTTGTAAGATACATGTACTCATGTCAGGTTTCTTCTACGGAAAAAAAAAACTGCAATGATAACTGAATATTGTGAAAGTGATATCGTAATTATTTAAACATAGAATAGTGAGCAAAGCATGATACGACCTATGCATGTTGACAAGGGAAAGTTGAACAAGTGCAGTCCTCGAAATGAAAATTTGAATTTACTGAGTTTTACTGGGATTGAGCCGGAGGACCGGTGTTCATCGTGAGGACTTGGTGTATATTAAAAACAGGTGCAGACACAGTATCTTGCTTGACACAATGATGTGTTGGACACAGTAATTTGCTGGATCCTGTACTGTAATTTGGGTATTTGTCTCATTTTACTACATTAAGCATTGGTTCCCTTTAGCCCCTTTTAATCTTGGATTAAATCACTAAACCTGATTGAAAAATACAGGAAGGGAATGCTATAAGGAATACAATTGAAAATTATTAAACAATCAATTCAAAGAAAGAACTACATCACATGCAGTAGTTCTGGAAAAGAAATCTAATATTTTTTGGCCAATCAGAGGCTATGGTGTCCATCTTGAATTTTTAATTACTCTGAGGATTAACAACACTTCTTCAGAACCCCTAGAATAACATTTCTGGCAAGTATGACGACTTCATATAGAGTAGTTCTGGTGGGAAAATCCAGAGTGTTTTGACCAATCAGAGTCCAAGAAGCCCATCTTAGATTTCAAATAACTCTGAAAGGATAAAACACTTCTCCCAGACACCTAGTGGGCACATTTGTGGTAAGATTGATGACTGAGAATGTTATGGTTCTGAAGAATTTTAAAATGTCAAAAGTTGATTACATACAGACAGAAGGATGTACAGACAACAGACTCTTTTCTATCAGAAAAGCTCACTTGAGCCTCTAGCGCAGATTACCTATAAATAAAAAAATCACACAAATAGATATATGACAGCCTTCATCCTTTACATTTTAACTGCATTTTCCTATTGTAATTAGTACTTTAGCTAAAATGAGCCTAAATCTACGATATCATTGAAGCTGTTTTGAAGCATGTATTGACCTAATAAAAATATGTATATCATGTACATTTAAAAAAAAAAATTTGGAAAAAAAAATAACTAGTATCATCTGATCATTGATATCATTAAAAATAGATTTAATAAACAAATAATCTCACTAACATAAAACAATGTATGTATCTACATAATGTTTGGTATAAAAGTAGGACACAGTTATATAATTAGGTCACAATGACTGAATTTACAGAAAAAACGTGTTTCAAAAATTAACTAATCTTAACTTCTACTGCATAAAGTCAACAATATAAATTAACTCTTATTTATCAAATTATTGATAATGTCTTCTAAATGACCATAAAACTTCAAATGATTATCAATTATATAAATTATCAATAAATGAATCTTACCACAAAAGTTTAGCCTTTGGGTTATAATGAAGATTTAATTTCTACATGATATGTCATCAGTGTCAACCATACCAGCATGCCATGTTTTTGAATTCTCAAGTGATAAATTATCTACAAAACTGTTTTATATGCTGAACAGGATCTAATAAAGTTTTAATTTATATGGATTTAATAAATGTATACACTTAAAAATACAGAAATAATAAACCCATGTTGATTACCAAAGACCAAAATGTTTAGTTGGACATAAAAAATGTTTGTGGTGGATCGTCACATTCCTCCCCTCTTTGTAGGAATAAAAAGCCTATTGCTTTTGCAAGACTTTCTGACGTTTACATGTCATTACATTTTTAACAAGATACTGACAGATCGTAATGCATGAGAGAAAACATGTTTTATGACATTAAATCAATTACTTAAAATTGTTTGAAATTAAATTACATTTGTCTCTACATGTAATAGTTTTAGAAAATTAATTAAAAAATTCTACTTTTTCATTCAGAATATTAACAGTCAAATATTTATCATTCTCACAAACATGCAAAATGTTTTGGGCTACGTTGTTTAAACGCCACTTTCAACAATATTCCAGTTATATTGTGGTGGTCAGTTTTATTGGTGGATGAAACAAGAGTACCCGATATACCATATATAGTATGTGATGGATGATGAAATATTAGACACAGCTACACAACAACAACAAAAAGGTCAACACACACAGGTTTACAAGTAGTGTATGATCAATCTGACAACATCATTTTAATGATCAATTCTAAACATTGTTGTATTATACATGCAATGAATATACATGTTGAAATGATGTTCATGATGTCAAAAATTTGCATAAATTAAAAACTTTCTTTTTTCATTTACTGTCACTTGTTAAAACAAGCCACAGTGTCATTATATAGTTTACCTCACAATTTACTTGTTCAGCAGTTTTGTAAGTCTCAGAGACCGAAGACGTAGACAGGTCATAAAGTTCTTCAAATTAATTAACAAACCATGTCCTTAATTCATTTTTCTAATAAATGTCAATTTAACTGATCTTCTATTGACAAAGTTATGCTACATGAACCAATAAATTATTACAAATTAATTAACAATAATAGGCTATCTATCATAAGCAAAGCATGTCGACAAGGGAACGTAGAATAAAGGTTGGGATCACATTAACCGGTTTAACCCTGTCCCATTTTTATGCCTGTCTATAATACTTCATATGATCATTTCTGCAAAGTTAAGATTAAAACTGTGGTCTCTAAGAAGTTACTATCATATTTTATATCTACAGGTAATCATAAACTGGCATTCTACATTTTTTTTTGTACTTTGTTGACATACATGTATTTGAATTCTGATCAGAACAAAGTTTATAAATGTTTTTTAAGGACTATTCACAGATTATACCACCAATTCTACGATTCTAATGCACCTTGCACAGGAGCAACATTCTAGGGTTAGGTTATGGTGTTTAATGCCACTTTCAATAATATTTCAGTTATATTGTGGTGGTCAGATTTATTGGTGGAGGAAACCGGAAAACCACCTATCTGCTGCAAGTCACTGACAAACTTTATCACATAATGTTGTATCGAGTACACCTTGCCATGAGTGGGATTCAAACTCACAACTTTAGTGGTGCTATATAGGCACTGATTACACATGTAGTTGTAAATCCAACCACCAATCGATTAAGATCACAACGGACTCAGCAACATATTCACATTTAAACAAATTGAAATGAAAAAGTTACAGTTATATTTGTGTGTTCAACCCCGTTCATGGCGAGGTGTACTCGATACAAAATTTATGTGATAAAAGTTTGTCAGTGATTTGCAACAGGTAGGTGGTCTTCTCCAGGTATTCCATGATATATACCTATTACATATATAGTGTGTTGGTACAAGACTTTGTATCAGGTCTGTTGTGTGAAGCAGCATCACTACAAGTCGCGATAGCAACAAGTTGTGATGCCGTTAGTTCACACAACAGACAAGATCTGATATACAATGTATGGCCTTGTACCAACACACTATGTACAGGTACGTAATAAGTTTATCTAACATTTCAATACTAGAATGCTCAGTGGGCTGAACCTGTGTCGCTCACCTTTCATTCAAGAATTGTCTTTGGCGGCCAAGTTTGTTAACGGATTGGAACAAAATGAGCAATCGCAACAGAGAACTTTCCATAGATGCTTCCTACTAAGTTTCGGTACATTTGGCCAAACGGTTTCAGAGGAGAAGAATTTTTAAAATCAGCCGATCAGAAACAAGAATCTCAGAAACAAGAATCACCTGTGGCGGCCATGTTCGTTAATGGATCGGAACGGAATGAGCAATTTTATAGAGGACCTTCCATTGATGCTTCCTACCAAGTTTCGGATTATTTGGCCAAGTGGTATCAGAGGAGACGATTTTTGGAAATCGACCAATCAGAAATAAGAATTGCCTGTGGCGGCCATGTTTGTTAATGGATCGGAATGAAATGAGCACTCTTTATAGAGGACTACCCATAGATGCTTCCTACCAAGTTTCGGTTCATTTGGCCAAACAGTTTCAGAAGAGATGAATTTTTAAAATCAGCCAATCAGAAACAAGAGTCGCCTGTGGCAGCCATGTTTGTTAACAGATCGGGACGAAATGAGCTGTTTTTATAGAGCACCATCCATAGATGGTTCCTACCAAGTTTCAGTTCATTTGGCAAAGCGGTTTTAGAGGCATATTTATCTGTAATTCAATTCAGAGGTAACTGCATTTTACAAATATCTATAGTTAAATTAGAGTTATCTCCCTTTTCCCAGAAAAAGCATATTTTTTATAAATCAATCAAACAGAAACAAGAATCGCCTGTGGCGGCTATGTTTGTCAACAGATCGGTATAAAATTAGCAATCTTTATAGAGGACTTTCCATAAATGCTTCCTACCAAGTTTCGGCTCAATTGGCCAAGAGGTTTCAGAGGAGAAGATTTTAAAAAATAGGCCAATCAGAAACAAGAATTGCCTGTGGCGACCATGTTTGTTAATGGATCGGAGCGAAATGAGCAATCTCTATAGAGGACCTTCCATAGATGCTTTCTACCCAGTTTCAATTCGTTTGGCTGAGGGGTTTCAGAGGAACAGATTAAAATGTGAAAAGTTAACGGACGACGGACGCCAAGTAATGGCAAAATCTCATATTGCTTTTGGCAAGGTGAGCTAAAAAACGGATTTTAAACAAACAACAAGGGTTGAACTAAATTTGTACAGTACTCTGAGGGAGAATACATTTTGTGTATGACGTCACGTTATTATTGCCGTTCATTCACCAATGTCACGTTACTGTGCAGGGTTCGAAATTACTATTGGTCCGCTAGCAGGTGTCTAGTAAAATCAGTCACGGTCTAGCAATAACTTGTATCTTACCGGTCCGTCAGTATAGACAATTTTACCGGAAGTTATGCTGTCCAGTATGATTTTTTACAATTATTTGTATCACCGTATTACCAAAACGCTTTAAATTACGAGATCGATAATTTCATATGCGCGAAGTTATATGATATTGATCAATGTCAAAATGTGGAGACACATTGAAGGGGTTTCTAAACCAACGCCCCAAAAACGGACAGCGGATGACATAAGGGAACAAAATAAAGTTTACGATAAAACAAAGCGGCGTCGAACATTCCAGGAACATTGGTTAACCGTATATAAATGGTTACAACATGAAAATGACTTGATGTTTTGCAAGTTTTGTAAAGCGTACGGACGTGGTGATGCTGACGGCAAATTTATATCGGGGACCAATAATTTTAAGAAGGATACCCTTGACTGGCATGAAAAAAATACAGTGAATTTAAGACTGAGTTTGAACCAGAGGACAAATGAAATGAAATTTTTGAAATATAGTTATTAAAGTTGTACAGCCTTTCCATGTCTCAGTATAAAGCATTAGCAAAACAAACAAAACATTACATAGATTAATCATTATTCCATTAAACATATTCCGTGCTTTAGCTACCAATTTTGATGCACTAGAATATGGTATGCAGAGCATTTTGAATAATCTCATCAGTGAGATTATTCAAAATGTTCACAATATTAATACCATGTGCAAAGAGGTGGTAAATTTATTTGAATAGTAGTTTCTTTTACTGTAAGGTGATGACACAATCTGAAATGGAATATCATATACATTTATTTAAATTAGATTTTCCATCATGTACACAAAAACAAAACCATCTCACTATTCTGTTTCCTGATATTAAAAGGAGTACACTGATTTAGTTAACATCAGATTGAAATGGCAAGTTTTTTTCTGTTTTAACTATAACAAAACATCAAATTCAGGTCTAGTGGATTTCCTGCAGGTCTAGGGATTTTTGTTTCCTCCTAGCCCTGTAGTCTAGACAAAAATCTGAACTAATTTCAACCCCTGCTGTGTTTTGTCTAACATTCCAATGATATGACGTCATGACAAAGTAATTCGGCAGAGAACGTCTCGTGCAACGTCGTGCCATTCCTATCAAACACTTTGTATCAGACAGCTACTTTCTTTAAACTAAAAGGAAGACGTCCAAAATGTTAGATAAAACTGTAATATTGCTGAAAGTGGCATAAAACTCCATAAACCAACCAACCAACCAAACCACATACAATGTACCATCTCTGATCTCTCAGGACCTATAAAATGTAGCTAGTCTTCTGTCTTTGTCGTGTCTGTGTTTTAGAAGGAGGAGTGATTTGTATTGTTAGGATTGAATTTACTGTTGAAGTTGAACACACAAATATCAAAGACAGAAATAGTTTTAAAAGTCATTAAGCTAATTATATAATCACATGTAATTTTTCAGATTTACAAAAAAATGTACATGTACTCAATTTACTGTATAAGTAAAAAGATTAATAGAAAAACAATTTGCACCTACATTGTACATGTATTATCATAATACAGGTAACTTTCATCTTAAATGTAATAAATGTAAGCTCATTAATGTAATCTTATTATAACACTAAAAAATTTATGCTTGTCCAACAGCAGCATGTGTGCATATAATTTATAATTAAATGTTTTGAACAGGAGTGGATTTTTTGCTAGATATTTATGCTTTTTCATATGAGATGAAGCACAAAAAAAATCTGTGAAGGTTTTTTTTTTTTATCATTTGTTTATATGTCTGTTGGGTCGATCACACAAGTTTGGTAAAAATAGGGTCAGACATGACTTCTTTCTCAGTTGACATAAGGGCAAAGTGAGGGAAAATCTGTGAGACTCCCGAAAGCTTGCATGTATTTTATCGTTTCTTTCTCCTCTCCATAATGTCCTCCTATCCTTCACAAAATAAATGTGCTGCACAAAGATGCAATCAACAAGTTCGGAACAAAATATTGAACATCAAACCCTGTATTGATCAATATTTATTATACAAAAATAAAATATAGTTGTGAATTCTACAGGCCAAAATGAAACTACAATTCAGTTCATAAATCATATGTCAAACAACTTGTGCATAATATCAATGATTTAGCATTTATCTATTAATACAAAATATAATACAATATTATATAAAATAAATTCAATGTCCAAGCAGGATAAAAATAACTGAACTGCTAAAAATAACCTAAGAAAATCCAATAGTCTACAAAATATATGTCAAAGAATTATCTGTTACATACCATATTTAGCTATGTATAATATGTACTTTTTAGCTTGAGAAACGGTTTTGTAGAGGGTATGTGTATCCACTTTACCCAAGCATGACCAGTTATATTTATTTTTTTAATTTGTTCTATGGAATTTTGAAGGAAGAAAGTGTATTAATTCAGCAGTCCCAAGCATTGTTAAAATAACTGTAATTTAACAAGTGTCAAACAATATATCTCCCTAAGTAAATTCAACAGGTCAGGAAGTGAGGAAAATAATTGATGTCAGGGATGGTCAATTTCAACATATCAAGTTTGTTCTGTTGGAATCAATAATGGATATATAACCTATCAATGTCATGACACGTCCTGATTATCACAGAGACATCAATTTTACCTTAGTAGTAGTACACCTTGAATATCTGTTTCTCAAATTAACAATCTTGCAGGAAATGGAAATTGATATCGTAAAATAACCTGATTTTTAAACAGAAATAGTAGTTTTCTAGACTCAAGAACGATAACTCTTTTTTAGTGAAAATGTAAGATAAATTTAGGTACAAATTAAGTTACGAAACTTACATTCATGATCTATAATTCATTCTAATATGATGTCCTTCAAACGCTTTGAGTCCAAACCCGTGGTAAAAATAATATATACCTACACCCATTGTAATTTATGACGTCATCGACAATTTATAACGATATTTTACCAATTTTTACATATTAGAATCGAAATAATTTATGGTAGCCCGAATTTATATTATTTTTACCACTGGTAGGCTAACGCTCAGGGTAAAATAATTGGCATAAAGTGCCTACCCGTGGTAAAAATAATATAAATTCTAGCTACCATGAATTATTTCTTAAACATACAATGTATTAATCAGCCAAAATGTAAATGGTAATAATTCTATTACTGTTGATGTGTCCTCAATAACCAAACAAGTATTTGTCTATGACAGGAAACTCACAAAGTGAAACAATCTTTCTTAACCCCATTACACATTTAATTACATAGCATTCCATATTTATGCGATCTATTTATTTTAAAGAAAATTTGTTAAGTCTGAGGAATTCAATGACATATACAGACCTCCTTGAACAATCATTCCCCTTTTCTACCAAATAATAGGCATAACAATATGCAGATATGATGCATCTTATACACAGCCCTATAAAAATCCAAGGCTAAAAAAGATTTTTTTTTTAATCACTATTTAAATTTAACTCTGCGATACACCACGTTTGAATTTAGATATGACAAACATTTGATTTGTATCTCAGATGATTTTCAGCTTGGAAAATTTTACTTCTTCAAGCCAATCAGATTATGTTATAGTCAAGAATAGTACATATGTACTTACTGAAACAAAGTAGTTCTACTTTCACTTTCCACTAAAATTTATTATTGCATGAATCACATTGTATCTGATCTTATTCATATTTACTGAGCATATACATTTCTGAGATATATACAATGTATGTATTGTCATGATCAAGACATACAATAAAGAATTTCCTTTAAAAGCTATTTTTAATAGGTTTTACAGTATAAACATGACATAAAATTCGCTACCTGAAATACTGTACTTTTACCCATAACAGTCAAAAAAAAATTCTGAAAAAGGGAAAAAAAACTACTGACCGACCCAAAACAGAGAGATGCTGTCAAAATATTGTACTTTTTCTTATGATTCTATCAGAAACACAAATACAACGAGAGCTGCAATTGGATGACAGTTCCACAGGTTTCCAAGTAACACACACAACTAGTTGCAAGCTGTCTGTATTTTGAAAAATAATAATACTAAGGCCATACAAAGTTAATTTCTTGGTTCTCAGGCCCGCCCGCATGTGGAAATTCGTCGCCGCATTGCCGATTTTTTTGCAAAAATAGTAAAAAAAATAAATTTAAATGCGGTAGCGCTGTCCGTACGGAAAAAAACAACCGCATCCGTTTTTCTCTTATATCGCGTGGTCGGTGAAACGCTTTAAAACGCATCATGTATAAATAAAGAACGTGTTTCCGTTTGACATTTAGACAAAATGTCAATCGTTTCTGAGCAAATTCGGCACAAATGTTTGCCAGTTTTACCAGGAAACATAATAGGTGGCTTCTCCGAAGCTTGTACCTTATTGGAATTGTTTACGGAGATAAAAAATGGTACGTTGGGACCAGCGGATTGGACGTTTCCATAAAAATTAACCACTTGTGATGTTTCTGCCACCATCGGAAGAAATAAAATTGAAATTTTCAATAAAGTAATGAAAAGATTTATACATTGCCATATTTTTCACAAAAAAAGAAGTAAAAATGCCTCCCTCATCACTTTTTACAGCAGTAAAAGGATAAAAAAAATGCCGCCCTCCCTCATCAATTTTGACAAAAAAGGGCCTGAGAACCAAGTAATTAACTTTGCATGGCCTAAAGAGTAAATATTTGAGAGTTGAAATTTAAAGAAATATTTGCCTTTTGTAAAGAACCTAATTCACCATTCTAAAAAAGTGGGAAGATGTACAATGTACATGGGATCATTAATCAGAGCATTTTGACAGTAAAAGCAACAATGTCTTGACACAACAAGGTATGAAGACATTGATATGTGAGTAAAAAAAATTAAAATCCTTATCTACACTGTAACACATGTCTATCCAACTTTTTTTATTTGGTCCTAACTCTAAATTTCCAATAACCCATCTTAACTACATGTAAACAAACAGATAAATACAGTACCCAGTAATACAATTTCATCAGAAGATATTATAATAAAATAACATCTGATTTTTATATGGTGAAATTCTAAATAAAAACAGCAGTTATTATGAATATGTATGCACAAAATGTAGGTGATAATTATGTATTTGAATAGATTCAGACAGGAAAAAAAACAACAGGTATATTGTAACAGTCCAGATATGTTGACAATATCAAAACATATTGTAAATTTCATCAGCAATTCATAGTAATTATTGACATAAATTATCAACATACTTTCATTAAAAAGAATATAAAATAAATGTAATTATTGTTATTTAACTAACCTGCACCTTTTGTCATATTTAACAGGTCTTGTTTGCATGTATTTCATCCAATAATTACTGAATCAATAAAATGTATTTGACTGTCTTATCAGACTTCAATATTAATACACATTTGAACTATATTCCCCACAGTGCCTACACACACTTCATTTGACAATCACTTTATTATTATAATCAATCGATATCAAATAATGGTGACTGATCACAAGGGACAAATGAAAAATTAGCAATTTTGAGAAGCCTATTTTATTTCATTAGCTAATATTCTAATCTATTTCTTTTTATATTTCAAAATTGAATGGTGCTTTATAAAATACTTTGCTAACTTTAAACTTGTTTAAAACATATGTTTATTAAAGAGAGGATACAATGTACGAAACATGTTCAATATTTACTTCAAAATGTTGGTTTCACGTTAATTGACATGTATCCGTATTCGGGTAAGCGTTGCTGGATATAACGAATGCACTATAATCAAATGCAGAACATTAAAATGTGTATTAAAAACATTTCATTTAAATTTTAAACACAGTCTACGTGTCAACATATTGAATTTTTCGTACTGTAAGTAAATTGACGATTATTCAAGACAGAACATTTTTATGGAATAATTTCTGCTGTGTTGTACAGTGTCTTAGTCAATAGGTGCAGGGATTTAGACGCAAAAATCATTGTTTTTCGTGCTTATTTGACGTTAATTGGGGATGAGGTTCATTACCTGCTCATTTATACCGCCATTTTGAATATGATTTTGGTGTATGCAGAGTGCATTGTGGGAATGTACATTTGACATTTACCCGGGATGCACTATTTTTTATCCATTTAAATATACTAGAATCAAAAGTAAACAATCTTCCGAATGTAACACGAGGTTTTGTTTATACTTGAGCACATGCACTAGTTTATTAATAACTCATATGATTGAAATTAAATTTGATATAGCACATTCTCCGGCATTTCATTAAAAAGTTTTGCTTTGCTAGAGATCAAATTATATTATCTGATTAGGAATTATTTTAAAAGTGTTATTTCGTTTTAAAACGTATTTAGAAAAAAATAATTTGATAATTTTTTGTCCGGACATTGTATTGCGTGTATTGTTTGCCAATATACATAGCATCATTAGGATTCAAGAACTATTGCTTCTGTGATGAAGATGGGAATCAAGAGAGTAATAAATGAACGCTCTGGTGTTTTATTAGATTCGTTAGAAAAATGTAAGCATCTATTAAAAAATATATATATTTAAAGTCTTTATAATTTTTTTTTAATCCTTTACAAAAATATAAGCCTCTATAACAGAATCATTCTAATGATGATGTCAAACGATTAGTCCTCCAGATTTCACAGACGTGGTAACTTGTATTACATATCTAAATATCATTTCATGTTTTGCTGTTAAGATGTATTTGGATGGTAGATTACAGATGGTAATGGTGCCAGACTCATCATTGAAAACAGAGCATATAATATTATAAGGAAAACATATGAGTCTGACTTTCATATTTATTAATAGTTTGATAGTTTATTATTTCATTGCAAATAAAACAGCAATGGGATTGAACAAAACGTTATCACAGCTTATGGACTGTCCTCTGCCTACAAATAATACACATACATTTGTATAATAATGTCAACAAAAATAGCACATACAACTAAAATATAAATTATATTTAACACAATATAGTGAAGTTATACATGGGGAAAGTTGATGCTGATGTAGACCAGATGACAGACCACTGATTAAAATCTTTTTGTTTGTCTAGTATATGCTCGAACTTTATTGAAGATCATGGAATTTTCATTTATATTAGTTTCATGTTTCATCGTTTCCAAAGAGTAATGTTTCTATATTTTTTGTGGTTTCTCTTGAGTTTCTAAAATGATACTCTCTTTCGTTTTGGTATAACCGGCATTCCATTAGATAATGAATTGAATCTTCGAAAGGTGCACCACATTGACATTTGGGGTCGTTTGTAACGTTTATGCGAAATAAATCAGCATTCAATTAGCTGCATTGATGTCGTAGTCTAGTATGAAGTATGCTTAGTTTTCTTAACCCTTCGCTATAATACTCTGGGGATTTAATAGTATTTTCTTTAATTCTGGATTTAAAACACGATATATTTTGGGCTATTTCTATTAATATAATACAATCCAATCCACCGATTTAGGCCGATTTAGTACAAATAAACAAATAATCAACAAAATTGTAGAGATAATTCGGGTAATATCATGACATTATAATTCATGTAGGTATATTGAAATGGGCTTATTATACCGGTATATGAATGTTTTCTTTTAGATCATTTATTATAGTCACATGACCTAAGATAATTTTTGATGTGTTTAGTGACAACCTTAAAATCAAGTTCCCCTGAACTGGTAGACAACCCTATTGTTTTGCTTCATTAGTGTGACTACCCTCGACATTCCCTCTGTTTTTGTTTTTGTTTTTTTTTTCTACCGACAATGGACGTATATTTTATTTATCCAACCATGTCAACAACAAAAATCCAAAACAACTGTCAAATTCACTATAAAGAACAAAATCATGAGTCGTTCCGATCGATTTGAAGGATGTCCCCTTGCACGTCCGAGCTATACTTCAAATTTAAATTTTAGGCCTACCATTTGCTAATATTTGTTTTGTACATGCAACAAATTAAATGTAACGATTGCATGATAATTATCTTTATCTTGCTTTTGTCTGTTCGATGTAAAGAATGGTTTGAAGATACCAAAGGGTTAATCAGAATCCGTAAATCGAAGAACAGACATCACAATGGCAAAACAAAAGGACAAACAACGATCTACAAAACATACATATAAAACAAAAGATCGAGTAACACGAACCCCACTAAAAACCGATTCATTCTTTGTTGCGGGAAGCAACAGGGCAAATTAGGTACCGTGTCCTTTGTGATAGTTTTTTCACTTTAGTGAATATTGCTAGACAGTTCTTGACATTGAATACATGCAGAACAGCAATAAAAGCGCTGTTCCTTTACTTAAGTTTGTGTCGAAGTGTAATGTTGGATAGTCTGTCATGTTCATTTACATCCAGATCTTTTATTACTAATATTTTACCGAACAATCCGGCAAAATAGAACTATGGCGAACATGATCCGAAGCACTGTTCTAAGAGAAAATTAATTTCAATATATCTATCAGGGTGAACTTCTGTTGTGTTGCTATAAGGAGTACCAGAGGCGAAAGCCTGTAAGAATTTTGTCAACCAAGTGAATGGCCATACAGGACAATAACGACAAACCCCGTTGACGCATTTCAAATTTTTACAATACACATGTGGGAGGAGTTGATCTTGTGGACATGATGTTAGCCCATTACTATAACAATGGATGATAATTAATTCGTACATTCTTTATTATAAAAATACTAGTGACCAATAGGTTATATATCTAGATTACAATTCATATAATGCGTAACTTAAGACAAACGATCCTCTGGTAGCTAGAGACGGCATATAAGGTCAATATCGTGATATGCAGGGGCGTAGAGTTCTACATTCACGTAAAAACGCACGTGCGTACATATCGTCTGAACAAACAAATGTTGACTATCCATTTTAAGTTTGTTTTCATTGTGTGGGTGAGTGATTGTTGTTAAAGTACGCCAATTCAGCAATTTTTTAGTTATACTATGGCGAGAACACGATGAGCTGCATGGATTTTTATAGTGCTAGTGTAAGCGTACTTTTATTCCGGTGTGTAGAATTTCCGGTTAGGGTTAGGGTTGTTAGGGTTAGCATGGAAAAAATAACCTAGTACAATAATTCCTCTGGAAATTAGACACTAGTGTAACTTGTCCTCTGGAAAGAATACACTGGTTGGAAAGAAAACACTGCTACACTAACTCACTGAAACAACAGTCCGCGGGTAGACATGTCGCTCCACTCGGACACATTATCCTGATTCCGGGCCAACCAGTCAGCTTGCTCTTTCTCCTTAATGCTGCGTGCTTAGCGGAGATACAACGAATACCAATTTAATAGTCTTTGGTTTGACCCGACCGGGGCTCGAACTCACGACCTACCGCACTCGAGGAGAGCACGCTGCCGATGCGGTTTGTTTTCATTGAAATATTTAGGTTCTAATATTACTTTATTTAAAAGAAAAACCCATATTGACAATATACAGCCGGAACCTCGCCAAAAGAAGCTAAAACGCACGATAGCGTCTTTTACAACACAGGACCTGGAAGGGATATTTTTTCTGGAAGATTTCATATCGTGAAGGTAAGGAATTTTCGAGATCACACCGACGGCTCCATACGACTTATTATGTTCAAAGCTACTATATAACACATATAACCGTTCACAAAATGCAAAAACAAATATAATGGGTATAACAGTCGCGAATATCAAAAAAAGATGTCGGTCATTATGATTTTAACAAATAATCAGGAAATAATGCAAATATTTTGGGTTTTTAGAAAGGGAGATAACTATTTAAAAGCTTTGAGAAATTAAACAACTGATACTCTGATGTTTTTATTTATGACACTATTTGTAAATAATTACTCCTAATATTAACCATACCTCATACATGTACTTCTGAGCAAAAGGGAATTGAATTTAAGGACTAGTGGTAGATTTATTTCAAACATAATAGTTAAATTATATTTCTAGATCTATTTGAGTTTTTGTTATCAACGTTCTTCGGCAGTTAATTTAGGAAGATCAGGTTTTAAATAATAAACTTTCCGGGATTTTGTGTGTGTGTAATGCTACACTTTCACCTTCATATGCGACACTGGAAAGTCAGTGAAAGACAAATCAGAAATCTAAATTGAAAACCATTTGTAAACATGTGTTGTGCCATCAGAAATAAAGTATCTTTGAATCGTAATATATCACGACATAGTACCGAATATTATTTTATTATTAATGCATACCATTTTCTTTTTAGGTAGCAAAATAAACAATGAGCAAATAAGAAGAATCTTCTTTGATGCCAATAAACTTCCTGTCTGTAAGATAATACAATATACATCTTTATCATGTTTCACACGTTAAATAAAGCCCCCCTTTCCCCCATGTCAATATACATGTAATGGGTGTCATTTACCTGTCTGTATACTTCTGTTATTTTATGAAGGTATACCAGGGACATATAAAACATTTAAGTTTCTCTGGGTAAACCAAAAAGTTATAATTAAAAAACTATATATACCGAAATGAACTAAGGTAAAATCCAAATTATTTAAAATTGTGTCACTTGAATTTACAGAAAATCTTGGGTATTCTTATTTCGGGGAGTGTTTTTATATGCAATTATATACTTGGTAAAATTACAAAATTTGGTTCTTTTTTTTAATAGAAAAAGACCCATTATAGTGACGTTCTGTTGTTTTTTTTCAGGAAAAAATCCAGATGATAAAAGGCCTCATTGAATAAAGGTATCAGTTCAACTAAATTTTATGGAATTTGAGAACTGAAATCAAAATCTGAAGAATCTTCAGATAGACGGAGGTTACAGTTTTATGAAAGAGCCAGTCAAGCAAATACATTGTGGACAATAACGGATTTATGAACAAATATGATAGATTTCTAGATTTTACTGACTCAGCTAAAAATAACTAGGGTTAGAAAATATCTCACCGGAATAACTTGTAGGTTTCTGTTGTGATTTGAAAATGCGGTACTAATTCCAAATATTTGTGATATAATTTTTGTCTTTTGTTCAGATTTTTCTTTCAAAATTATAAGCTCACAATTTTTCCCCATAAAATTTACAATTCAAAATATTTTTTGGATAGACTTACAATTCGCCTCATTATTGAATGAAGCGACGAGGTGCATGGTCGAATATTCCATTTCAATATTTCTTTTTCCCAGTAAAATCGAGGATTAAATTATTACTGTCGAAAATAAAAAAAATCACAACTAAGCCCCACGAAATAAACAGAAATGGTTGGTACCTGTAAGAACCAGGGGCCCACATACTTTACCGTCAGATGTGCTTGTGCTTGTACTTGGTTAAGGAGCTAACTGGTTACCCTGTAAGAACCAGGTTCCCACATACTTTACCGTGAGATGTGCTTGTGCTTGTACTTGGTTAGGGAGCTAACTGGTTACCCTGTAAGAACCAGGTTCCCACATACTTTACCGTGAGATGTGCTTGTGCTTGTACTTGGTTAGGGAGCTAACTGGTTACGATGCCGATGTCATGTTGTCTGGTTTTTCTCCGGAAACTCTGATTTCATCAAATATTCAAGCAGACCGACACTATCTAGTATAGATGTGAAATATACGAGAAAATAAAACCAACAGATCAACCTAATAATATAGTAGCTTACTAGAAAAGTTTTAAGATATCGAAGGCGTAAGCAAAATCCGAAAGTCGAAGAACAGACAACACAATGGCCAAAGCGAAAGAGCACAAATGCACAAACAATATCTACAAACACTACATAAGAAAACCACTGCAGTTGAAGTTAGAACTGAGGTGCTCCGGAATGGCAAACAGTTCCTGCTACACTAGTGACACCCGTCGCGTTGGTCTTGTTACGACAAACAGAACATATCCATGATCATTTGTGACAAACATAGAACTTTCAAAGTGATGACTTCAAATTAACCACTAGGAACCCTTGGTTCCGTAGTTTCCTTGCTACCAGCAACGCTCTATCACAGAAATCATGAAAGGATTCGGGAAAAAGTGTAGACATATATATATATAGTTAACAAATATTCGAAATTCGAGAGTTGCAAACAACAGAATTCACTTGCATACATCAAATAGGATTAACACATACAGGTGATCCATCTATGAAGTTTATTTTTAGATACACTGGTATTTCCCCTTGTTTGTTGTACCGTGCTTTTTTTTAAATAAAGCTTACCGACATCTGTCATCTTGTTAATATCAAATGTATGTTGTATCTTTTCTTTAATCAAACTAAGTTAGTTTATATGACATTTTGAAGTCTCCTATTTTTTTTTTTTTTTTTTATGTTGCGATCGTTAGATGGGAAATAGATCAAATAGACATACAATTTTAGATTGATAACCTTGGCATTCCACCCGGGGCTTTCCACATTTTTATTTATTGAACTTACATAATCATTGTTGACATTGTAGAAATTACAGCAATATTCCAACACCCGACTCATCATAACGTCCACGCCACAGGCACAATGACAACGGTCACTGAACATCGAAATCTAGATTGTGGCGTTACATCAGCAAAAATAGTGGACAGTACATGATTATTTTATATTATTTATCATGCCTTTTATTACTTTATTATGAAACTTTGGAAGGGGGATACTATTTATAGGCATAATACTCAGTTACAATATGTACCTTACTAGAGTTTAGACCCTTGTGGCTTATTGACATGTGTCTAAGTTCTTGCTTCAGCTGTAAACTAGACCTCAGATACTAGTGGAGTAGGGACTGCTTATCCTTCCGAGAGCACCTGAGTTCACCCGCGGTTTTTAGTCGTGTCAGTTCATTAGTCCGAAGGGTCAATGGTCTGAAGGGTCAATGGTCTGAAGGGTCAATAGTCCGAAGGTCAATAGTCCGAAGGGTCAATGGTCCGAAGGGTCAATAGTCCGAAGGATCGATAGTCAGAAAGGTCTGAGCAAAATCGAATTTTCGACAGTTTGCATGACAATTGTTTTTTTTTCTATCACACGACGAATACAAGCTTTTAACGACTGGCTTGTCCTTTTTATCCTTTCTATATTTATATATGTGTGTGTGTGTAGATTCTGAGGTATAATAAACAGGCTAATTATGAACTAATCGTAATTGACAACTTGCCTTTCATTGTATATGCCTTGCAATGTCGTATAATATACTTCTGACCTGTAGGTAGTACATCCTGCGTATTGATAGACTAGAGGTTTCTTTGAGAAGGGAATTTGTCTTTTACAAATACATTTGTATAAGAGCATCGGTTATCTTGTTCAAATGGGTATTTCTGTTATATATTGACTGCTTGATTATTTTGTGGCATTGTGTTGAAAAGAGAAAATAAAACGTTTATGTTGCGTAGATGCCGGCAAAATATGCCCTCAACAGTAAACCTACACATATAGTGCTTTGTTGAATAAAGTTGTTATGAACCTATAGGTATCTTACTTGCATTTTGTCAATGCATCTCTGAAGACTAATTAATAAATTGGTGATACTTCTCAAACATTTTAGATCACTACCGACGAAAGTCGAGAGGACTATAATTGTACACTCCGCCCACGTCCGTCAGTCCGACAATTTACTTTGTAATGCCTTAACATATTGACTTGATATTTAGTAAATGATTATATTATGGTGTGTTACATAGCAAGTATGTGGTCTGATAATTTTATGCAGAATTCTTTCCCTTGGATTTATATTTTTCCAAGTAATTTTCATCAGTAATTTCAGCCTTAACAGATTGAAATTTTGAACAGGTCGTAGTAATTGTCAGCCATACAAACTTCTTGATAGCATATGTACATGGAAAATACTGAATTGTGGAATAAATGTCAATGACACCACCGTCCAACAAAACAGAAGGGACCCGGGTGGCTCAAGAAGTTATGTTGTTGGATCTAACAGCTCATACAAGCCTATCACCAATACGGCGTGGATTCGCGCCCGGCTTTGTAAATTACAAAAAAGGTAAACTCGACTCACAGCCGCAAGTGATCAAGTTTACCAGTTGCTTGCCCATGGTCGGTGGTTCTCTCCGGGTACTCCTGCTTCCTCCAGCACTAAAACTGGTCGTCATGATATAGCTGAAATATTGATGAAAGTGGCATTAAACACCAAAAATAAAAAATAAAAATCAACCAACAAAACAGCAAAATACAAAATCTCACATAGAGAACGTCTTGTAGTCTAAGTATAGTTATGAATGGCTTACATCTTGCACAACTGAAGCGAGACACGGGTGTTGAATAAATAACTGGTACCTGCTAATCTACATATCGATATGGACTCAAAGGGGACATGTTACACTAAACTCTACGACAAACGTGATGACTTAGAACAACGTTCTACAATCATCTTTGCCTATCTTAGCAACAACCAACATATGAAGCGTTTCACAACATACCGTTACTCAAGAGCCTGTGGAAAATGTTACGATTTTCTTGAAGGCTCGACGGCTGGTGGGTTAACTCTGAAATTGCTTAATCAGTAACATAGGTTGTTAGAATCAAAAGTTCTACGGGAGACACGCAATGCTTGTGGAAAGGTATGAGATATGTATATTTTCCAGATGGGAATTGATTTGAGGTTGTTGTAAGATTTGTCCCTGTATCGTCGGATATGACTACCATCGGAATTAATCTCGAGCAACATGACGAATGTCTGATAGACAGAAACTGTCTACAAATTCCGGAGCACCTGTTTCACTCCCTTTCCATCGAGAGTTCAAGTTGTTCATATGTGTTTATGTATTGATTAAGAAATAAATCATGGAAGCCAGAATGTGTTGGGAGTTTTAACATGGATTGGCGGATATTGGTATTATATCCCGAGCCAGAAGCGAGGGATCAAATTTACTAATATCCGCCATTCCATGTTAAAACTCACAACACATTCTGGCTTCCAAGATTTATTTCGATTCTGATATGTTTAAGAGTACAAATACGGTAGTATACTTTGATTGGAAGACGGTAATTTATACATACACTTGCGGAAAATGTCGCACACAATTTATGTAACTCGAATAATACTGCGCCCTCTATCGGCATTATTCTGGTCACAATTTATGCTGCCAATGGAAACGTCAGTCACATTCATCGGCGCATGTGCTAATGAGATAATACGAAGAAATAATTCTGTTTTTTTTTAACAAAGGGAAAGAGTGAGGTCATGTTAGAATTGTATTTTTTGAATATTGATGTTCGCTTCTTGTTTCTAGGGGTCATTGGAAGTTTGGTTTTGGTTGCTCATTCGGTTTTTTCTTATTTTCTATCATGCCTTTAAGATTCAATCAGAGATGACCAAGCGATGTAAGGAAGCTGAATGTTGAACATTTTCGGGAAAATCCACACATAGCTCTTGAAAGATAAGACTTTTACTCATAATATTTGGAACATATACTGTATACCTGTACAGCTAAATCGAGTTTACATGTGCCCTTTTGTCTGATTTGTTAAATATTTTTGAGTCACGGACACTTCGGACCATTGACCCTTCGGACTATCGACCTTTCGGACCAATGATATTTCGGGCCAATGAACTTTCGGACCAATGCCCTGGAATCGTTTTTAGTAGGGTTCGGGTTACTCGATCTTTAGTTTTATGTGTATGTTTTGAAGATTGTTGTATGTCTTTTTTGTTTTGGCCATTTTGTTGTCTGTCCTTCTTCGATTTACGGATCCTGATTACCTCTTGGTCTCTCCAAACTCGTCTTCTTACTGTAAAACTAGACCAACACGTTATTGCATTTAAACCATCAATTACTATTTTTAGATGCCAAATAAAATCCGGTAACATACAACTATTTTGTGTTTGTTTCTTTACTTTCTTACTTTTTTTTAAATTATTATTTGAGCATCGGTTTCATAAGGAAGGAGTGCATTTTAAAAAGTCACGCGCACACTAGTCTGAAATTCCTCTGTCGTCCGACGGCTGTTTGTTCGACTTGCTGGAGCCAAGCCTTCGGACGGCAGAGTAATCTCGGATTACGCGCACACCAAAATATTCATAAAAAATGAAAATAGAACAGATATGCACACTATTAAATATACTTGGGATTTGTGATTATGAAAAAGATAAAACATTAATGTTTATTCGCCCCCGTTGTTGGCGGGTTCGTGTTGTTTAAATCTTTGGTTGTCTGAGAAGTGTTTTGTAGGTCTTTGTTTATCTTTGTCCTTTTGTCCTTTGTTTTGTACATGCATTGTATGTCCTTCTTCGATTTACAGCCTCTGGGGTCGATTTCACAAAAAGTATAAGATCAGTCGTAAGTGTGAATTTCAACCAATCAAAAGCTTGGAAATCACACTTACGATAACACTTACGATTAATCTTAGACTTACGACTTTTTGTGAAATCGACCCCTGATTACCATGTTGGTATCTTCGAGTATTTCACCGTCGTAAAAATGTCTTCAGACTAATTTGGAATTACACAATATATACGAGAGCCCGGTAAAGTTAGTTACTTATTCGTCGTTCGGAAATTTAATCTCGCACGACGAATGAGTATATAGCTTTATCGCAGTATATATGGCAAAATTACACTCATGCTATATCAAATATATAATAAATAATCGATGGTGTTTCAACATGCAGTGGGGTTCGTTGTGGAAAAGAGGTACTCGAGCTAATATTAGGTGTAATTCATGTTGAGTTTTCCAAGTATTTTTTACAGTACATGTATATGAAAAGAGTTTAAACAGCGACGGTTAACAATTTCACCAATATCAACAAAATGAACCATCACCCCTCTCCTTTACTATCTGAACACAAACAAAAAGACCACGAGATATAACGTTGGAAATACATGTCGTGACTTGGGACAGGCACAAAAATATGTCGTTGTTAAACTGGTTACTATGATTCCAAGCCTCCAATCTTGCACAAGCAAAAGATAAAACAAAAATGTACAGATTCACTTCCATTCAAAGAGACCACATACTATCTCTAACATGAATGACAACATACTCATGCACAGTACAATAGCAGGATCCAGGGGCGTAGCCATGATAAAGGAGAAGTGTAGGCACAAACTGTTTCTGCGAAGGATCTGGGCCGCTTAAGGCTCCCAGTGAGTTCAGAGCAGAGCGCTGGTAAGGGGTATGTGGGAGGGGGGTGTCAAAGTTATACAACAGAAAGTGTGACATTTTTTATCATTTTTTAAGTTCTTTTAGCAACATGAAATTCAGATTATTTTGTCCCTTTTTGACAATACCACAATGGACTAACTAGAACTTTAACGTCCTTGACAACCCAGACATATCTCTTGCGGACAGACTGATGGTCATGTTACTTTATACCCTCCAAAACTTTAATGCCGAAACGTATAACAAAAAATTCATCAATAATCATATTCAAGTCAACATGCACACCTCTGTGTAAATGCATATTAATAAGTGTTAAGTTGGACAGTCTTTCAACGCCCATGGTCAACCTTAAGTGGGATTTCACGCGTCTCATTGCACTGAAAGATATCTCGCTTGCTGCCGATGACACCGGCATTGTCAGTAAGATATTGATGATGCTGAATATAGCCGGGCAGATAAGTCACGGTTTGTTTCATGAAGAGTCTTGAGTAGTCTTTCTGGCTTGTCATCTACAAGAGCCCACATGATTTTCCAACGTTCAACCTTATCCACAAAATATAATTTTCTTGGTAAATCTGTCTGATAAGCATTAGACATTCTATCAACTATTTCAGGAGTTGGGTTTAGGAGATTTACAGGTATTAGATAAGATGCCAAAGGACGCTCATCGTTGCTTACTACTCGCTTTGATATCTCTTCCACTAAAAGATCCAAGAAGACAAGATATAGGGATATTCTCCAGTAGCCATGCAGACGGTTTGTCTATGGGATAATTCACTCTTGTTTCTTTGACGTCCGACTATGCGGGGTCTACTTACTTCAATTTCAAAGTCTAACGCTATTTCACATGCTTTATCAAACAAAGATTCCCAAACATGAGCATCGTTCCTTTCATCGATCAATCTCCGAATTGCTATTTTGGCTTCTGCTACAGCTTCTAGAAGATCGACGTCACTGGCTTCTGCTACAGCTTCTAGAAGATCGATGTCACGTGTTGTAGTAAAGGACCGTAAGCAAAATTCGCGTTCCGTCCTTAATGCAGATTTATAGATTTGAAATATAAGGCGTGAGACATAATAATTATGTCTCACGCCTTATTATATTTCAAGTATGTTAATCTATATTATATACATTATAGATTTAATCATGGAACATATCTACATGCGTATTTCAGTAGGAAAGTGGAGCATTGATTTAAAAAACAAAAATGTGAAATTTATGTATAGGCACGTGCCTACTTGAGCCTAACGTAGCTACGCGCCTGGGAACAATTAATGCTGGTAGCTAGCTGACTACTGACTTAGTAGTTAGAATCTGTAGATTAAAGACCATTACTCTTTGGACAAAAGAAAGTAATTTAAACTTCTAACAGATTTAATATCAATTAGTCATGAACATCTATAGACGTAACCGGTCTTCGTGAGAGACCAGAATAGATAGGTCATCAACTTATTGGAAGCAGCATAAAATAGTAATATACACAATGTAGTACATAATACAATATAAATGTACTGATTTAATTGCAAGTTGTACCAGTAGAGTTGACTCGAGATCTATTTTTTAGCATAGTAAACCTACCTCTAAGAGTGAACTGTAGTTGTAAAGCCATAGCCTTTACGAGTAAGCTTTTCCAAGGATTTTACAAGTGTTGGTTTTCTGGAAAAGGAAGAATTCCAACTCCCAGAGCCGGTCACTTGCAATATGTCCTCTTCATTATGTTGACACAATCAGCTAACTCATTGATACGTGATATTGCTAGTTAGCACGTTAGCGTGTGGTAATGAGAATATAGATATATTCAAGGTAATTGTTAATAAATTTGTCATGAATGTGTATTGAAATAGATCTGTATACATATGTAAAATGACGTCAGTCATTTATTTCCGTTCCAATAAAATTATGATAGACGTTCTTCCTGCGTCACTATATATCTGTGTTCTAATATATCCAGTGACAATGTCAGATTCCAGTGAGTCACGTACTCGTCATCAATGATCAATTTTATACGGGGATGGTCATTTTTTGTTTTAATTTGTTTTCACCCCCTTCCAATGACAAATGGCACTGAAAAGTGGCATATTTTATTCACATTTCAGACAAAAGATTACGCTTCTCGTGCAATTAAAAAAACTGTTTCTAGTTTAACACAAACAAGATTTATGAAACGACATCACGAATTGTGTTTCATTTTTCAGTAATACAAGAAGATTTAAGACTCATTAATTTTTAAGCTGATAAAAGTGTGACTTGTTAATCAAGAAGTACGTTTACCCAGTCTAGGAACCTGGGACCGGTAACAAGAAGCTATCTTAAGCCTTAAGATGATCTAAAGGTATTCTTAGCATATAAGAGTGTAACAAGAAACAATCTTACTATGATTGACAGCCCTTAAACAGGCATGTCTACGAAATGTCTACGATTTAATCTTAGTGCATCTCTTTGTTTAGTCTTAAAACTGTTTCTGTAACTGGAAGCCTTCGTAAATTTTAAGACACCCTTAAAGCATACTTAGCTTGATCTTGGCCATTTACGAGTGTAACAAGACAACATCTTAGTATCCAAAGATAACTGTAACTTTAAGTGTGGGTCAGACCACACTTAGGGCTAACCATCTCTTCAAAATGGCACTGATTCCTCACATTCTCAGGCAGAGAAATCGAGTAGATGATATTCCGAGGCGTTTATTTCGTGACAGAAATAACCAATTGGACTACCTCAGTGACGAATATATTATGAAAAACTACAGACTCTACAGAGAAAGTATATATAGCATTTGTCAGGATCTGGAAAAAGACCTTTTAAGATTTACTAACCGATCGCATTCAATACCAGTTTCTCTTCAAGTTATAATAGCGTTAAGGTACTATGCTAGCGGCAGTTACATGGGTGTTATTAGGGACGCTCATGG
>MJUT01034832.1:438616-449392 GCA_002080005.1 Gigantidas platifrons
GTAAGTTCATCCCAAAATATTCAATGTTAACATGTTTTTTTTCAAGAGGATATATAGGAGGACCTAAAAAAGTATGTTAACATGGAAGGTGGGGGGGGGGGGTGCACGGGGGGTTATGCTAGCCCACGGACTACATTGAATAAGTTTTATCACGAATACCAACTTCCTATGACCAGAAATGACTACGTGAATAGAAATTAGACACGTTTGTGTAATAGGGGGGACGAAATGTCGATACATTTATAATCAACGAGACTTTTAGTTACATGCTTATTAAAGTCTAAAGTACTATTGCATTGTTACATAGGATGCAAAATAGCACACAAGAGGTCCAAAGGTGTACTTTTTAAACCCATAAAATATTTAGCAAAATTTAAATAACTTCAAATTCACCTAAAAAGTTAACCCAAAATATAAGAATTCTAATTTACAGTACCTAATTTACGTGACAAAATATTTAAAAAAAAAATACAGGATTCACTAAATATTAAGCCATAAGGTCACATCAAGCCATTGTTATCAAAATTCTTTTAAATTGTTGGCTTTGTATATTTGTTTTTCACAATGTGGTCAGGGAGGCATGCGTTTCAAACATGTATATGTAGTTTGATTGTATTTAACAGTTTCTTTGTTTTGTATTTAATGTGTTGTTTTGGTAACAATCCTTTGTATATGGTTTCAAACCAATACAAATTCTGTGTCTGTTTGTTTTTTTCTTCAATACCTTGGCTTGTGTGTGTTTTTACTTTCCTACCGTTATTAAGCTAATAAAAGACAGTCGGCACGGATAAAGGCATATAATTATTGTAATAATTAATGAAACATATAAATTTAATGAAATGCAATCGTCATTAATTAAATTAATAATTTTAATAAATAGATTAATAAAAATATAATAAAACAAAAACGAAATATTCGAACAAAAACAAATCGCGGGAAGACATTAATAAACATTTGAATCACATAAAATATTTTTTATAATGATTTATTTAGGAAAAGTGGGGGTTTTGGTAAAAAGTGAGAGCATTTTGGTAGTGGGGGCGTTTTGACCTGTTGCCATAAACAACATTCAATTGCAATGTCGTGTTCATTTAAAGATAAACGCATTGGTGATCTTTAATGAGAAGTTTCTAATTCATTTTCAAGAAATCAATACCGGTACGTCCGTAACATGGTAAGATAGGGGAAATCGTATGAATATCTTAGTTACACTTAAGATGACGTTAAGATTATTCTAAGTGTACATTAAGTACTCTTCTTGTTACTGACTTAAGATAATCTTTGCTCTCACTTACGACAGTACTTAAGCAGGCTTTAATGGAGCTTTAAGAGGACTTTCTAGTTACTGGCCCCTGTACGCCTCAAATCTCTTGTTGACGTGCACTTCTGTAAACTGCATTACGGTTTCGGTGCCGGGAAATCGACTGCCCACGCTTTCAAGGCATGCAAGTTTTTCGGAATTTATTATCGACAGATACAATGTATCTGTGTAAAAAAAATTACAGAATGCACATGATTCATTACTCTAACGGACGCTAAAGTTTCTTTGGATAAAATAAGGAAAAAAAATCAGAATGGAGTATCAAACGTTTGTTTTTACTACCAGAAAAGGTAAAAATTCCATTTTTTATGCCTAAATGGCTTCCAATTTAGACTGTATTTGCATGGATAGTTTTGGATGTGAGAAGCATTCTTTTTACAAATAAGCGATAAAGAAAACTTAATTGTTCCTACTGAAAAATTGGATTGAAAAAATGAATGTGCTGTCGGCTGTTTGCTGTATAGCTGTGTATGTCTGTTTGACGTCGCGTTTGAAAACTGTCTGTACCCTGATTGACATGCTAAATTTGTATTTTAAAATGTCTATCTATTTAGCAATGCTGAGGTATTCATATCTGTAATTTTGCATAAACTGTGTTCATGTCTATTGACATTACCAACACAAGTATCGCGAATATTATTCAAGGATAAAGGGTCAAACGGGACAATTTTATTTTATCCTTGTTCAAAAGAACCTGTTAAAATGGTAAATATGACGCTATATACGGCTAATACATTAAAAAAGAAAAGATGCAGTCCTTGCATCAATCAATCAAACGCATTCTGTCAAGTTTTTGGAATACAGGTTATTAGAATTTAATGAAAACATAGAAAATGGATGCCATGCAAGTTCTTATGTCGCTTCGTACCAACAATCATCGTTATAGACAACTTACAGTGAATGATTTGACAGAACGGGAACCTTTTTCCCGATATAAATATGGGAGAAATAAAATAAATATAAAAAAATACAAGTAACAAACATGATAATAGATGACACAGGTATGTTCAATGGCCAAGTGATCACCCTATCAAACATTCCATTCAATTTTGATACGATACTTTTTATAAATTTACGAAATATTTAACAATCATCAAGTTCCTGAAAATAAGTCGGGGTATGAATATGAACAGGATTTAATCCTGTAAATAAAAAACCCCCCAAACATTATGAAAGTATTAGGAACTAGCTTTTCTCCTTGTTCTGGTTGTTGCTTCTCCGCTAAGCATACAGCATTAAGTAGAAATAGCAAAGACTGGTTGTCTCGGAATCAGGATACTGTTTCCGAGTAGATCGACATTTCTACCCGCGTACTGTTGTTTCAGTGAGCTAACACTATAAACATCCAATTAAGCGTGTTGGTCTAGTAGAAAGCGGACCTTATCATCATTTCATTGCAAATTAATTTGTTCTCGCTATGATATAGCTGAAAAATTGCTGAGTTGGCGAAAAGTAACAACCACTCACTCACTCCTTGGTCTGGAATACTGGCGTCGTAACTGTTTCATAACTGAATTAGTCATTCATTTTTATTCACTATTCTTAAAATTAATATATATTTAAGTATCTTGCAGTGTAAATTACATAAAAGGACCGGAAGATAGGTGACAAGAAGTGTACAAATTATTAAAAGAATTAAAAGAAAGATTTCCAATGAAATACACAATTATCAATACGGCTTTAATTTTAAAACCACCCCTTTTCATGTGTAAAGCGAAAGTGTATTTTCCCCCTTCATATTATTGTTTCAAATGTGCATCTATGACCATTATATGGTTCCTAAAATTATCAAATTTCTCTTTAAAGAGTTATATTTTGCTTCTAAATAAATAAAAATATATTCTAGATGTTCAAAGAGACATTTCAGAAAAAAATACAATGTAGTCTTTCTTGTCAACACGTTAATAGTCCTTAATATACAATAACTATTTCAATGATTTTTCTTACATTTTACAAATGTATATGATTACGGGGTGGCATATCTAATTGAAAATTGTGGATATGCATGCAAAATCATCGGATCATTGAACTGATGATTATTTTTTTTCAATTAATTGAATAGTAGTTAAGATAGATAGATGTCTGCGTCACGCATGAGCTCGACAGAATACTTATTACAGAAGACATATCAAATACTAACTAAGTTCTTTGTTTTTGTTTTTGTTTTTTTTGTATTCTTTTGAAATGTGGGAAAAGCCGAAACGGAACAGTGGGGTAAGTAGGAAATAAACCAAATGACAAAAACTGATTTAATGAGAGAACAGGTAAACATTACAATGTTCACTAAATTGATACTTCACTTAAAATCAGATCGAATTTCTTTTACCGTTCTCATGATACGATTCTCACCAGAATGTCGATGGAAATAGAAGGCCAACCAATTTTGAAACGATTTCTTTATTCGACTTTCGTGTTAACATCATAAGATTTTTGCCGAAAGCATATCGCAAGGAAATATCGGATGGAAAATCGTATCGTGTGACTGCACCTGTACGCACGACGGTTCCGCTGCTACTTTTGCAGCAACCTGTCGAATTGAAAAAAAATCATTGAACTTCGTCCTTAAAAAACGTGCATGATTTCTACAGCTATTGTCAGAAAAAATAGAGAGATTTAAAAGAAGTTGCTAACGGATGCGTGACGCCGTAATGACTTATGGGATCGATTTTTAACTTAATTGAAGGTTAATTTACTATTAACTAATAGACAATCTAATTGACGGTCAAGCAACGCTGTTAACTCATACTATTAACTAATTGACAATTAACGATTTAATTTACTATTAAATCTTAATTCACTATTAACTTAATTGACATTTGTGCAACCCAGTCCAGATCATTAAACAAAAACAGACCACAGCATAAACCGATAGTGTTCAAGTTCCTGGTTTAGAACAGACACAAAAGTGTGGCGGAATTAAACCAGTTAATGGTATAACAACCCTCTCACCTGGTGATTGGATTGGAAGGTGGGGAATTTGGAGGGGCCTCACAAGTAGAATAGCTTAGGGCCTCTCTTTATCTAAATCTGGCAGAATAGCCTAGGGCCTCTCTTTATCTAAATCTGGCACTGCCAACAGTTGTACAGATAGAAACTCTAACAGATGAGTCCTTGCACAGATTGCTTCAACTCAAAACGACTACACACTACTATAAAAATGGAAACCAAATATTAAAACATGGACAGAAAAATAACAGGGTCAGTGAATGCTCGCAGCTATACTACGAATACAACTCAATTTAAAATATGTGTGCTATTCTTGTGGCTCAATTCAAATGGTCATATAACATATCCTTCATTTTCACATTCCTGATCATTGTAATTGTGCATTTTCCAAAAATGCAACTTTTAGTTGCACGGGAATTCCCTGAGAACAATTAAATTATTTCAAAATATTATGTACTGCACTCAGTTTAAATGTGCATTACCTGATTACATGCATACAATATGTTTACAGGTGTGACCAAACCAATTCGTACTAGAGTGCGGTTGTCTGCCTAGCGAATTTCTATGTTTTTAAAAATAGCGCCGAATCATTTCAGTTTTTGTCATTGATAGGGAAAATCCCTATTGCATAACAAAAGTTTCTCAAACAAACAAAAAACTGTCAACCATAGGTTATTTTTCTGATTGGGTTTTAAATGACAAATTTGTCTTGTAATCCAATGAGATGTAGCAACCGTGTACTCTGAGTCACCACAAAGAGTCCACAAGAAAACCACGGTTTTTTTTAGTAATTATTTATCTCTTTGTTTATAAATGAATTATTTCATTTGTAAGACCCCTATTCCAAATATCCGCATATATGACAATTAAATGGAAAGGTCAATTGACGAAGCCCTTTAGGGGGAAAAACGAGAAATGAAACAAGCAAAATAAAAAATATGGCCGTTTTAGCGTGGGCAGCATGATCTAACTTAGAATATATACCTAGTTTGATTTGACGTTAGTTTATTTCTACAGAATGGTTATGAATGTCTACGACATATGTATAAAAGGACAAAGATACTAAAGATCAACAAGAAATGTTTGTAGATGCCAAGGGGGCAATCAGAATCAGCAAATCGAAGGACAGACGGAAAAGAACAAAGGGACAAACAATGATCTACAAAACATTACAGAAAAATACAGATCGAACAACAAGCACAGGTACTAGACGTTGTGTCGATATGAATATAACATAAACAATGGGCAGAAAATAGTGTCCAATATATATATATATATAATAACTTTATTAATATATATATATTTCTGCCCATTGCTTATGTTATATTCATATTGACACAACGTCTAGTGCCTGTGCAACAAGAAACCCCACTCAAAACCTGGGGTGAACTCATGTGCCCCGGAAGGTCCTCATCCATATGTGGCACCCGTCCACCGTCATGTTACTCTTTTTACAAACCCAGTGATCAGTCATGCATGAGGAAATGACTGGATTGTGTTACGACAAACGGAACATATCCCCGTATTCATTTGTGACACCTTTATTCCGTATTTAATTGTTTTGATTTTTGAACTTACGAAGTGATGACTTCAACTTAACTACTAGGAACCCTTGGTTCAGTAACTTAGAAATTGATAAAAAAAAAAAAAAAATATTGAAACACGGTTATCTCCTGACAGACACCGAATGGCCTGTACTGGCAGAGCAGGAGAAACAACTCCAATACGTTTTTTTTTATATCGAAACTACAGAAAGTTGTATCTTAAATTATGCAAATGAGTATAAGAAAATATACATACAATGGCAATAATGTAAATAAGATGATTTCTTTGGAAATTTCATGAATTTTAATAATTCAGTACCGAAATATCTATGTTTTTGTAACAAAAACTAAAACAGCAGAAACGAAGAATTCTTTTAAGATTTATTGATTAAAATTTTCATAGCAGATGTGTACATAAGGGTAATAACAAAATTACCGAACACCGAGCAATCTTCCAAAGGGAAATTCAAAACTCATAAATCAATAAACAGACAAAATCAGTCAACAACCGGGAAACTGGGAAACCGCAATGGCCCTAACTTGGTACAGGCATTTCCAAAGAAATGGTGGATTGAATCAGATTTTACGGCTAAGTTGACACGAGTGACATTTCTTGTGACATTTTACTTTTTGTTACATAGAATCTGGAATAACACATCATTAGATTACAAATACCGACTGCGTTTTTCATTCTTAGGAATGTGCCTTGTAACAAAATAATGTAGGGAAAATTCAAATACAGGTCTTTTCATCATTGATTTTGCCAACATCATAGTTCTAAAATTGCACCAGCATCATTTTTATTAATTGTTTTTCTTTCATATAAATGCTAAATTTAAGAGGAAGGGGTCTTTCATTTCATTTTAACAAGTTGCACAGTTGGCGCTATACAATAATCACTAACTCCGTAGTTTAAGAAAACGTCAACGCAAGACATTTTTCAAACCAGGCGACTAGTTTGGTTTAAACATATTTATTTGTCATAAACAAGAGTCGCCATGATATAGCTGAAATAATGTTGAAAGTGGCGTTAAACACCAAAAATCAATCAATCATAAACAAGACAAAAGGATCAGGCACAAATTATACAATTTAGGTTGCCGTCTCCGTTATTTACATGATATACATACATTGACATATACTGAAATAATCTACATTTAACATTATAACAATTGGTGACAGAGATAAAACATTCATGTAAACTTCAGCGAAATAAGTACATTTCGAGAACATCTTTTCATGATAGGAAGTATGAGAGAGGATATTAAGATAGGTTGTTTTTTACTGGTTAATTTTCTTTAAGTAGCTTTCGCTTTAAACAAAAAATAAAAAGAAAATGAATGAGAAAAAAGAAAAAAAAAGAACAAAATAAAGAGAGGAGAAAAAAGAAACATGCTTGCAATCCTGGTATAGTAATTTCAAAATTTAGTCAATGAAGCGCCCCGTTTCTTTGATAAATAACTGAACTTGCTGGAAAACAGAGCTGTTAGTTTCATGACTTTCGCCTTCATCGCCATAAAGTAATATATTTAATACAAAAGGTATATTCATCAGTTCTATATTATTTTTCAACTTATTTCGTGCAGTAACATATTTTGTGCAGTATAAAAAATAATGTTCAGCAGTTTCAGGACCAACTCCACATGAACAAATTGGATTTTCTATTAAATTACTTCTGAAAAGATCTGATCTTAAAGAACTACATTTTTGGCGTAATCTGGCATGATGTATATTCAATTTTCTATTGCCGATGAAGTGATATGTTGGAGGCCGGGGGTATTGAGGGTATTTTAATTTTGGTATAAACATATTTATTGGTATAACTGACATGTATAAACAGAACAATAGCAATTCTATAATAGGATTCAGAAACAAGCAAATGCTTTTTTTTAAATCTGTTTCCTATGAAAAACATACAAATATCACAAACAAATATATATGCATGCTGATTTAAATTTTAAACTTGTGAGAATTATTTATACAAAGAGTAAAAAAAAAATGTATGTAAGCATGTAGTTGAAAACTACACAATTTACTTGAAAATAATAATACAAAGAGATAATGAATAAGATTGAAAAGGTGAAACATATTATTTGAGCATGTCAGTGTGTAAATCTTTTACTTCTTATGATAAAGGTTTGGACTGATTTAAATACTGCCTTGTTTTCTTCATCATTTAGATTAACTGAGCCAAAAATAAGTAGATTCAGTGAAATTGTTTCGGGAATGTCCAAAAGTGAGAGGAAAAGTTTATTTTAATTTTAATTTCCTTTTAAAAATATGTACAGACGGGGAATTGCGTATAATTATGTCTAGATCATTCCAAAGTTTGAGGGTTGCCGGGAAAAATGATTTCTGGTAAAGAGTAAGACGTGATAGAGGTGTGGTATAATTTTGACTACTTCGCAAGTTATAGTTAGTAGATTCAGAGACAAGTGGTGGCATCAGATCAGTCAAATATTCAGGACACTGGCCTTGGGTTATTTTGTAAAATAAAACAAGTTTTCGCTGTTCCCGTCTGATTGAGAGTTTTTCCCAACCTGTTTCGCGATATAATGATTCTTTGCTTGTATATATAGTCAAACCTGTAATAATTCGAGCAGCTTCGAGATTGATTTTTTCTAAACGATCAGCATTCATCTGACCACAGTTGTCCCATACCTCACAAGAATACTCCAAAATAGGAAGAATAAACGTTAAATATATTCTTTCTAAATATTCACCGTTAAGCTTGAACTTAAGTTTTCGTAGAACATTTAATTGCTTTGACGCTTTTTCAATAATTTTGTTAATATGAATAGTCCACTTGCAATCCGCACTAAAATATACACCCAAGTGTCTATGTGTGGCAACAGGATCAATCTGGATATTCTTAAAATTAAAATTAAAGTTAAAGTCGCGGTTTCTAATACTGAATACCATTATATCTGTTTTATCTGGATTAAGTTTAACAAGCCATTGTTCTGACCAGTTCGATAGATTACTCAGGTCTATATCCGTCAAGTTGACGAGGGTATGTTGGTCATGAGCAGAATGACCTATCGATGTGTCATCTGCAAATAGTCTACATAAGCCTAAAACTTCATCGGCAATATCATTGACATACACTAAGAACAAATGAGGACCCAGAACTGACCCTTGAGGAACACCAGCACGTAAATTACCAGCCATTGATATACCATCCTTCAAGACAACTCTCTGATTTCTGTTTCTAAGTAGCTATTAAGCCATCGTAAAAGCGTATCTTTGATACCGTATCTTTCTAGTTTTAAAATTAAACCCCTAATCCAAACTCTATCGAAAGCACGACTAATATCACAGAATGTTACAGATGTCAAATGACTATTATCTAATGCCAGTAGTATTTCATGATATAACTCAATCAGTTGGTGACTTGTAGAATGGCCTGGTAAAAACCCAGACTGGAATTTATATAATAGTAGATTTTGGTGTAGATGGTTATATAAATGTTAAAAAACGATTTTTTCTAAGACTTTACTAATACAACATAACAGTGCCACTGGCCTGTAATTAGATACCAGAGAGTTGTCTCCTTTTTTAAAAAGTGGGATAACATGAGACATTTTCCAATCTGACGGGAAAACACCTAGTTTCAGTGATTTGTTGAACAACATAGAAAGAGGTAGAGCAATTTCATTTTTAACGGCAATTATCATTTTATTACTTATCAAATCTGGTCCCACTGCCTTGTTTGGGTTTAGAGTCGAGATAATGTCAACGACATCTTGCTCAAAAACTATAAAATTAGCAAGAGTTTCACTTCCTCTTTCATCGAAGTCGGGTAAATTTTTATTCTCGTTTTCTAAATGTGTTACTGAACAGAAGTATTTGTTCAGTATATTACACTTTTCCTCATTTTCGTAAACCAAGTTCATGTTATTCCACGGATCATGTAACGGGGGTGTCTTGTTATCTGGACTTTCATTTTTTAATAACATTTTTATTGTTTTCCAATATAGTCTACTATTTGATGATTTTATGTCTTTCAAATTTTCATTTATTTCCGTGTAAAACTTTTCCTTAGCGTATTTTTTCATATTGTTTACTTTGTTTCGCTGGTTTTTAAATTTTGAATGATTGTGGTCTGATTTGTTTTTTTTAAATACAATCGTCGAAGTCGGCCCTCAGTCTAATTGCAGTCCGTAAGTTGGAGTCGAACCAGATCTTGTCGTCTTCACGTATAATTATTTTTTGCGATGGAATACATAATTTACAAATGGCCATGAAATTGTCTGTAAAATTTTTACATGCTGTATTGATCTCGGTTGCTTTATAGATAAGCTCGTACCAATTTACTTCTTTTATTTTTGATTTCATAAGATCATAATTAGCACGCTTGTAATTCCAAACGTCTCTTTTAAATGATTGTTTTATGGTCATAGCCGCTGTGAATTGTAACATATGTACCGTCATGGTCACTAATTGATCTGTCAATAGGTATAGTGTCGCTGTCTATAACATGTATACTGTCCGTTACTAAAATAGGATCTATTAAAGTTTCACTGTTACCAGAAAAATGTGTGGGATTAACAATTAAGTTAGTCAACCCATTAACAGTAAGGATATCAAATACACAAGTAGGTAGATTAACCATAAATTTGTTGTTGAGATCACCAAGAGAAATAATATTAACATTTTCGTCCATTGCTGCCTTTAACATATCGTCAAAAAGAGTCCAAAAATTTGGATCACACTGGCGTTCTGATCTATAAGTAATGTTAACAAGTATAGAAGATTGCTTAGTAAGTAGTTCAAACCACATTGATTCAACATTTGCTGATTCTAGGTCATCACGTCTAGAAAATCGGATATTATTTTTGAAATATACAATAACACCACCTCCCGCGGAATTTCTATCCTTCCGAATAGGTTTTTCAAACCCTGGTAATAAAATATTTTCTGACTCAATATAACCGTCTAAATGAGTTTCGGTAAAGAAAACAA
>MJUT01034832.1:480252-508496 GCA_002080005.1 Gigantidas platifrons
TATATAAAATTGAACTATGTCGTCTGCATCTCAGACACCCGCTCTACCTGTCATATGATTGTCATGGTGTCACTGATCGTACTTGTAAACAAAAGAGCTGACTGAAATGTGCCGGTTTCTTATATAAAATGCACGTCAACAGCAGTGCATTTTGGTTTCAGCACTAAAAAAACAACAAAAGTGAACACAATTTTGAAAGTGGTCATTTTCAAACATTCCGTTATTTTACTTAGATGTAGTATGATTTATAGGTGGCCAGAACCATAAAATATTAAAACCAGCCATTTCCAGATTTTAATTTCGTTTGCATCCTGTATATCGGCCCTGTTTTTTTACTTTATACGAAAACATATGACGCCATTTTACTGACAGCAGACGTTGCCAGATAATTGAGAGTATATTAAAATTCAAGAATGGCTTTTCAAACAATCTTATGTACAAAGAAATATTTAACTAGCCATTCTTTGATAATTCCAATCGTCATATGAATTAAGGATTAGCACTGTCAATCGCCAGATCGGAAAATCGATAATAGGTCGAAAACCCAATAACACGAGGATATCTTACAACTTAATTTTATCTGGAATTTTATCATAGGTTTATTTCAAAATACAAGGATAACATAATGAAATTGATATTTTGAAGACATATTGCTCTAACAAATTTACCAGTTTGGTCAAATAATTGGAATATTTTTATGCTTCTCTATTTTGCAATCATAGTATTTTCATTAATATACTTTGTATTTTTCAGTCAGGGTATGAAGACAATGTAAATATCATGTTAATCACCTCCATGTCCGAGTAATTCCTGTTTCATTTTCAGTAACTTGTTTTGGTCATCAACAGTCTACAAAAAATAAACAAAAACATAAGACTTCCATAAAAAAATATATACTACAATACATTTCAAGGAAGTTTATTTTTAGCTTACTTCCAGGTTCACTTTACAGTTAGACTTTCATAAACATTTGTTTTATATTCCATTTGAATATAATCTTGGCTCAGAAAAAAATGTGCTGTAATTAAATTTTCAGGAAAATATTCCATGTAATTGGATGAAGCCTGCTTTATTAAATATCAAACATAGTTTGTATCTGGTTAAAATAGTACAATTAGTATTATTCTGTAATTGTACAATTTACTGTAATATAAAAAGCCTGGCTTTTAGAGCGAGAAAACAGAATGGCCTATACAGGATAGGTAAAATCAGCTAAGGGAGGGGAAGGTTAAGCTCTGCCCACTTTTACAATGAGATACCATACACATAGTACATATTGATAATTACACCTTAAAAACAGTTTATAATATTATGAATATCTATAGGATAAAAACAATATGTGTATTGTCCTTACATAATGTGATTTACTTGTATATGGCAAGAAACCGACGACATTAATCCCCCGAAAATAACATCCCTAATCCCGATATAGTTAAAACCTGCAATCACTAAGTTTAAATGCCAAAGTCCTGATTTCTTGCGAAATAAAAAGCTCAACCCCAAAGTCCCGAAAAAGTCCTTCCACCCAGCTATATATAAGTCTTCCATAACTTACTGACATTCTTCTTGTATATCTCTGTTTACTTAATTTAAGATTAGCAATTTCTTCTTCTAATTCATCAATTCTGAAAATAAATACATGTAGTTTTAACAGTTAACAGTTGTACATGGTACATAATATAATATTGTTTTTATCACATCAATTGTCTTACTAGAAATATCACTAACACTTATGTAGAAAGTTAAAACAGAAGCTAAATGTGTACACTGTATTACAAATTTGAGCTTTCCAGTGAATTTTAGTCCCACCCATGCTGTATTTATACACACACAATCATTTCCCGTATACCGGTAGTAACTAACACTAGTAGAATAGTGAACAGAAATTCACTCAGGGATATGCCCACCATATAATAACCATTCAATATGTTCTATTCTTTTAAGATAAAAATTATAATATTTTGTAAATTATCAGTCTATATTACGGACTATAAGTCAAATTCTACATAAACTTAAAAAATGGGGGGACAATTTTTAAGAATAAAGTAAAAATGTCTTGATAAAAAAATATGGTACTATTCAAAGATAAGATATGTATTTGTTTGAATTTCAGCAACAATAGACATCCCAATTGAATACAATATCAATCATATCATGCTTCAGTTACACTTATGAAATCAAACTTACTAGAACAAACTTTCAAAACAAAGACAGACACTGCACAGAACCCATATGTTTAAAAATGGTGAACCAAAGAACTTCATATTTTAAAACTGATCTGTTTATCAATGAAACTGAGATTATGTCATTTAAGAATTGAATGCATTTTTTTGTAGTTTTATTGGCGTGTAAAAGCGTGGATCGAAGCACATTCTATATGAAGCTTCATACAAAAAATGTGCCTCGGTCCATGCTTATACACGCCTATAAAACTACAAAAAATGCATTCAATTCTTATAATTACATTTAAATCACACCAAAGTTTAATATACCGGTAGTTGAATTTTTCGTTGTGAATTTGATTGGTGTTAGATTATTTGCTGTTGGAAATGACTATGCCATTGATTGTTTACATCTGACATCGTCATGGAGGCACATGCAAGTTCGGGTTTGAGTTTTATTGGGATGTAAAACATGTCTTTTATAATCATGTGACCACTTCATAACCAATCATATTGTAACATTTCAATGAAAAACGGAAGTAATGTAATTATGAGAAATTAAAAGAAGAGAAAAGAATTGGTGACACTGATCAACGAAAAATAAATAACACTGTTTTGACTTTATATAACACCAAATTATTGTTGTCCAATGCAACATATATTTGGTAAGGTTTAGGTTTATGGTGTTTAATGCCACTTTCAACAATATTTCAGCTATATCGTGGCAGTCAATTTTATTGGTGGAGGGAATCAGAGTACCTGGGGAAAAACTACTGACCTGCCGTAATTTAAAAATTATTTTTGTTCAATTTTACCATATAAACATGTCATGCAAAGGCGTTATTGGCTTGAACTGAAATAGATATGAAATACTAAAAGACAAAAATAATTTTCCACAATATTTGTTTCCCTTTTAATAAAACAACAGAGATTTAACTCACTTTCTATTAGCACCCTCTAATAATTTCTCCTTTTCTTTTTCACACAACTGGACATTTCTGTCTTTCATTAGTCTGAAATAAGAATATTTTCTTAAATTTATACAATGTAATATTTTTTTCTTCTGTACAAGCATAGTATATAGGCTTCACATTATACATATATATAGAGACATACTGCATGAATGGGTTGACCTTATCAGCTTTCAAATATATGGCTGAGTCATCAATTTCCAACTTCAATATATAAATGGGTGAGGATTCTTCAGCTATATTACAAGTACAGTGGAACCTGTCCAATCCGACACACCAAGGGACCACGGAAATGTGTCGGATTGTACAGGATGTTGGAATACTCAGGTTTTATTTTAATTAACAGAACTACTTTGAGACCATAAATTTTTGTCGGATGTCACAGGATGTCGGAAAACTCAGGTGTCGGATTAGACAGGTTCCACTGTATATCTATGCATAATATTTCTCCAATTCCCAACTTTTTACACACAGCTTTGATACACAATATTGTTTTACAATATGCATTTCTATCTTATCATTTTATTTTTTATCTAAAATCATGATTTGTATTTAAATTTAGGATTTTAGTCTGATATGAATAGGTTAGGGTTATGGTGTTTAACGCCACTTTCAACAATATTTCAGTTTGATCGTGGAGGTAAGTTTTATTGGTGGAGGAAACCGGAGTACCCTGAGAAAACCACCGCCCTGTCGCAAGTCAGTGACAAACTTTATTACATAATGTTGTATCGAGTACACCTCGCCATGAACGGATTTCAAACTCACTCACAACGTACGTGGTGATAGGCGCTGATTGCACAGGTAGTGGACTGATATGAATAGGTCAGTAATATTGCAGAATATATAAATGAATATGGTTTTCATACTGTTAATATATGAATGGGTAGTTTTTACAGCCTTAGGAAATATATGAATGTTTTATTTTTTTTAAACCCCATCTTTGCCCTTGTACCAAATTATATAAAAATTTGCTTAATGAATATATACCTTATATTGTGTTTTTTTTTTGTGTAACATGAGCTAAAATGAGATATGATTGTTCATTTTTGTGATATTTGATAGAATTGTTGATCATCACTGTTTAAACTCTCTTTTCATAATATTGTATAATTGCATTGTTTGGTTTATGGTGTTTAACACCACTTTCAACAATATTTCAGTTATTTCGTGGTGGTCAGTTTTATTGGTGGAAGAAACCGGAGTACCCAGAGAAAACCTCTGACCTGTCGCAAGTCACTGACTAACTTGATCACATAATGTTGTATCAAGTACATCTCGACATGAACGGGGTCGAATTCACAACTTTACTGCTGATGGGCACTGATTGCATAGGTAGTTATAAATCCAACTACCATACGATCACGACCACGATGACCCCTGTTCATTTTGGTGATATTGGTAGAATTGTTGATTTCTACTGTTTTAGTTCTCTTTTCATAATTTTATAATTGCATTTTTAATCATTTAAGTTAACATATATAATAAAACAAAAAACAAAAAATTACTCTGTTATTTTTTCTTTCTTCTCTTCCAGTAAATCTTCTAATAAAGACACCTGTACATTTAACTTGGCAAATTCCATCTTTCTATCAGCATTTTGTTTTTTCTCATCTAATAATTGTTGGTATAAATCTGTTGTTTTATCTAAGAAAAAAATAATTGTTATCTTAATAATTTTATCCAATATCACATGTATACATGTGTATAGAATAACGGAAGCTTTGAAGGTCGAGACAGACATTATCGCTAGTATCACAGCAAGTCCCATAGGATGAGCTGTAATATTAGTGATAATGTAAGCAAAAATTGAGGTTATTGTTTTGATCAGTGGCATCATAGTGTGTTTGACATCACAACTGACAAGCTATATCATTCCTTAGCAGAGAAGCAGCAAATTCCAATTCAATATACTTTGGCTTGACCCGACCAGGCCTAAAACTCACAATCTACTATACCTGAAGCTGAGCATCCTAACAATAACACCTTCAATGTGGTTTGTAAGTTTAGTATATGTTATATTCCTGTCATTAATATCATAATCTTAATGTCCCTCATCAGTAAAGATCAGTGCTATTTTATTGAATGAATGGTTGATCTGTAACACTTATATCATTTTGGCCTTTATGACCTTGGCTGTCACCTATGACCTTGGTTGTGAAGATTTGTATTTATGTTAACATAAATATTTTCATTGTAGAGACTGAGGTGGTTATCATCAAGCTACAGGGCCTGTGTAATATGCTGTTATGTCATATAAAATTAAATCCTACCTCTCATTTCATCAACTTTGGCTTCCATTGCCTGCAATTCTTTATGTTTTTGCTGTAAATTATTAACATATGCATAAATACGTCAATATAAAATTAAGGAGCACATTATGGTTCAAATTTAATAAACAACGTACTGCATGTTTTATACCGGTAGTTGAGTTGTGGTATTAATGTTTATAGTTACACACAGAAAAGCTTATAACTTGATGTGGGTATCGGAAAGCCAACCGTCTATATCATTGTGGTCAGCAGTCAATGACCTTAATCGCTCAGTCACCCAGTATCTTTTAAACTTACTTTATCTCTGATAAGTCATATACCCTGGTACAGTGTACATGTACGTATATTAATGCCAATATTTCATCTAGTAGTACCCCTCTTACAAGGCCACTTTCGCCAAAGAAAATCTCTCTACCGGTAATCAGGACAGATTTCAAATGCACTGAGATAGAAAAATACTACTCAAATTCCTTCTTATCAAACCACATTTTTATTGTAGAAGGGGTGCCTTATATATATTAGAGGGGACTACGGTATTGTAGTAACAAAATACTTATAATAAAAATGCAAGGTAAAATTGAAATGTTCAATAACAGTACATAAAGCTATCTTTACAGTGACAAATCAGTTTACTATTGATAGAACCATAATTAATGGCCAGTAAACAGAGGATCCTTTTGGGATTTATATCAATAAATTTAAATCTTAATATTATATCAATTGAATTCTTAATTAATTAAAATACAGCTTAAATAGATAACATGGTCCATGGAATAAATATCAATAACAGACTCACATGAGCATATATCGCTCACGGTAAGATTTGCTTTATCGCCCCTCATAGCATCATCCCTGCCAAGTTTGGCTCCTTTTCATTAAATAGCTTTGCACAAGATTAAAATGTGAAAAAGCTAACCACAATGGTTACAAAAAGCTCACTTGGTGTTTGACCAGGTTTGCAGACAAATAAAAATTTAAATTACATACACAAACATCAAAATTGCTAAATGCAATATCTGTAAAATATATCCCATCATACCTAGTACTTCCTTCTCATAATATAAATGAACAAGAAGAATTTACACTGAAACATATTAATCTCTATTCCTTGATATTACTACTGTTATTCCGACGATATGTAATTTCTAGACAGTTCTCATTTACTCACATCAACTTTCTGAAAAACGCCATCTTTACATTTACTGAGTACTGCTAACATATCCATCATTAACTTAGCTGGACTGTTCATTTCATCATCAGAAAAGTTCCCATCATTATAACCATAATATTCTTCATATAAATACAAATTACGAATTTCCCTCCAGTATTTCTTGTCCTGAAATATAAAAATAAAATATGTTTTTCTCTCCAGTATTTCTTCTCTTGAAATTTAAAAATAAATTGCGAATTTTTCTGCAGTATTTCTTGTCCTGAAATATAAATACAAATTACGAATTTCTCTCCGATATTTCTTCTCTTGAAATTTAAATATAAAGTATGAATTTCCCTGCTGTATTTCTGGTCCTGAAATATAAATACAAATTACATTTAACATTTCTATACTATGCATTTATTACAGAGTTATGTCCCTTTTCATGAAAGCCTTAAAATACATACATCATTATTTTGAACAATAGATCTTGTACATGCATTTGTTTATTATCTTATTTCGAAGTACTTTAAAGTGGTTCACTGTTTAAAAAGTAAAATAAAAATCTGTTGTATATCTTATATTGCTTGCCAAATGGTTTTAAGATCCTTTCTTCTACACCCTGAATATGTATCAACTTTGATTCCAGTTCTTTGGGGAAAAAAGAGAAACTTTACATTTTTTGGCTAAATGTTTTCCTTGTTGTTTTACACACACACATTCAATACGCTTGAAAATAAATTTAGAAAATACTTTATAGAAGCATTGATTTATAAGTTTCTTATTTTATTTGCTTCCATTCTGTTGGTACAAAGTTACACTGTAGATTTTAACTTTCAAAATAATTTTACTTTTCAAACTGACCAATGCAGTTCCTGTTTTGTACATTGTACATAAATATAATACTAAACAATTCATATATAAAAGCTGCCTTGTGTGTTGTCAATTAAGGATATTTCCATCTTTCCAAACCTGGACATGCAGTTATAAAAAATTTGAGTCCGAAAACGTTCTCGGACTCAAAATTGATACAATCAAAATACTGGATTTTGATTTTTCGCATGCTCTGAGGACAAAAAAAAATTCTCTGAGTAATAAATAATGTTTTATGACCGCAAGGCCTAAACTAAATGTTTGAGATAAACTTTTTTGACCAGAAGCACAACTTAACACTATCATATATGAGATTGTAGATTTTCTGTGATGTAGTATGTATAGCCTACCACTTGTTCTAGTCGGTTATGGATATCTTTAGTAGAGAAGTAAGCACCATATTCAAAGTCTTTCTCCAGTACATCATGAAATATATCAAACAGGTTATTAGTAGCGTCTCTTATCTTCTTCAAGTTTTTCTGTTTAAATACAAGCATGGTCAGTCTATCTAGTCTCTGTAAGAGAAAAAATAAAATCAAAGTCATATTACTAACATGATAACATAAAATTATTTCTTTTTAATTAATTTGTAGTGGTAGCAAAAATATGCCTTTCTTTGTTAGGGTCCATAACAGTCGTGATCGTATGGTAGTTGGATTTACAATTACCTATGCAATCAATGCCTATCACCACCAACATTTTAAGTTTGAATCCCACTCAGGGTGTGCTTGATACAACATTATGTGATAAAGTTTGTCTGTGGTTTTCTCAGGGTACTCAGATTTCCTCCACCAATAAAACTGACAGCCACGATATAACTGAAATACTGTTGAAAGTGGCATTAAACACCATAATCCTAATTATAATTTCTTTGTTTATAAGAGGAACATGAAAGAAAATTCTGCCTTTTATGTAAGTAACATAAAAGTAAAGAAATGTTTTTTTGATTGTTGTTCTTCATCTTACATTCATCGTAATGTCTTCAGTAATGATAACAACCATTAGGCTATCCTAAAGAGAACTTTAAAAATATTATGATATGATATTATGTGGTAACTATATCAAGTTTAATTTGCTCCTACATGCTGCATATTTAGAGACTATTTATTATACAATGGCTAAGTAATGCTACATATATGTACTATCATCAATATGTCCCTCCAGATCACAAAACATCTAAATATAAATTGAATTGACCAATCAAATGTAAAACAAAATATACCACACTGTTGGAACAGTTCTCAAATCCACATTAAAATTGAAAAAGTGTAGAAACAGTAGCGAAATGGATATCTCGAACACACATATACATAACCACTCACTTTCCTGGTCTGGTATAGGCAATTGAATACAGGGGATAAACTAGCTTTAATTAAATTTGATAGATAGGTTGGTTAACTTTTTTTAAATTGATATGAAAGAGACTATAAATAAGTAGAATGATTTAGTACATAAACCTCCATGACTGTGTAGAATATAGAACATATGACCATAGAACAGTAAATCTTGTTCTTAACCCAATACAAATGTACTGCACAAAATACAAATTCTGGTCTATTTTGATAATAAAGGATCTCTACGAAACATAATATGATCATAATTTATTACCATGAATATATACAGTAAAACCTGCCCATGTGGTCACCTCTATTAAGCAGTCACCTGTATTAAAAGGTCACCTTTTTCTTATCTTGTCATAGAACATTTCATATAAATTGAACCTCTTTTAAGAGGTCACCTGTCTTATAAGGTCACTTTGTCTTTGTCCCAAAGGTGACCTCTTAATACAGGTTTGACTGTATGTAATTATATATGCATTGTACTATGGTTGATTTGTTTTGCAAGAATGGATTTCTCAGGACGATATTGCATCTAAGTGTAAGTTGTGATGAGATGTCCATTCCAACAATACATATCAACGACAGTATATTCATCAAAGTCAAGGTGATATCATTGAGGTCAATATAACATCACATTATAAGTATATAGAAATCAACGATAACATGTTTGTATCACGTTTGTTGCTCGATAATAGATATTAATGTGTGTATAATGATCAATGGGAAAATTAACAAATCATCGATAAAACAAAATCAGTGTGTAGAATATTATCACTAAATTCTAGTAACAAAAATTCAAATTCATATTTGAAATTGCCTTCTTTTCAGTATTTTCTTCTCATCAGTTAGGAACAATGCATTTTTCATAATTATAATCATTCAGTTGCCAAATTCCAATACAATCACATCTGTAAGGGCTAATGACCTTTTAATTATAATCTATTATATTGTATATGTTCCAATACAAATTCTTTTGTCCTAAGAGTAATGCTCTTTAAACCTTCTTCTCTAGTAGTCAGTTAACTACAAACATGTACTGACCCTGTTATTACACTGTCCATGTTTATGTTGTCATTCATTTTATTGTGTGTGGTCTTTTTGAGTAGAAGTGAATCTGGGCAGATTTTTTAATTTTTTATCTGCATTTCATTTGGAGATCCAATTATTAAGAGGAGGGTTGTGATACCGCCATTACTATTAGTCGGTTTAACCCTGCCACATTTGTGTTGCTGTCCCAGGCCAGGATGTGGATTTGGGGAAATGTTATGGTTTCTAACATGTTCAATGATTTCAAATGATAGTTGGATGTTCGCATTGTTGATCGAATTGGTCACCATCACTTTCATAATTCAGTATACATTACAACTTTAAAGTTTGAAATTTTCACTGTTAAGGCTTTCTTTATTTTAAAATCAATAGGCCATAGAACCCTCTACTTTGAAACAATTAGATTTAAGGTATATGCTTTTAGTTATATAGGTATCACTGTACAAAATTAAAATTATATTTTTACAGACTGTTATACATTTTACATCTTTCTTCAAACCACATTAAAAAATTGCATTCATTTGCATATCAACAATTAATCTTAAAGCAGAATTGTTAGATGTTTTTTTTCTCCATTACTTTAAAAAACCCACCAAGATTGTTTCCTTTTTATCATATTTACCTCAGAATTCTCCATTTTAAAGCTGTGATATCAAACTATTCAGTTCCTCTTTCTTTTCTTCTAATTTTGGGTAACAAAATCTGAAATAAATTAAATAAAACTATTCAATATCAATGGCTGAAGCTTTCCATCATAAATTGATTTGTTATTTCTATGTCTATATCATATAATTTTCATTATTTGATTTTATGACTTATGCACAACAATGTACTTAAGCCAATTGAAGCTAAACTGAAAAGTAATGACCTGGTATATTGCTCAATTATGATCTTCATTGTTGAAAAGTATTGATGTATTATTATTGCCCTATTTTATGACCTTTACAAGTATTTCTAATTCTCTTATAACCAACAATATATAGAATCTATGTCTTATTGTGAAGGAAACATCTGCTCACTACATTCATTAGGGTTAATTCATCTTTCCAATCATGTCTCCATTTTCATAGCTGTTAACATATGCAAGGTCAAAAGTGGTGTCAGAATCAAGACTGTCAAAGGTAGAGGTCTGGCTGTTATGTCCTTTGTTTAATTCTTGCATCTCTCACTTTTCAAAGTTGGTTAGGGGGCATATGCCCCCTTGCCACCCAACCCCCATCCCCAGGCTCCTATGCCCCTACTTGATTGATTGATTGTGTTTAATGCCACTTCCAGCAATATTTCAGCTATATCATGGCGATCAGTTTTAGTGGTGGAAGAGGCTGGAGTACCTGGAGAGAACCATCGACCATGGGCAAGCAACTGGTAAACTTTATCACTTGCTGCTGCGAGTCGAGTGCACCCTTTTTTGTAATTTACAAAGCCGGGCGCGAACCCACACTGTATGGGTGATAGGCTTGTATGAGTTGTTAGGTAACCCAACTACCTAACTCATTGAGCCACCCGGGCCCCTTCTTTGTCCCTGCATGGAAGCTATTAGGGAGTTAGAATGTTATAGGAAGGTATACTCGGTACTACGCAATATAAGTTTTTTAGTGGCTTACAAGAGGTCCGTAATTTTCTTCCAAAATTACAGCAAAGACATAACAAAGAATTATTAATGTGAAAGTACTTTTTATTCCTTGGCACCAATATTTGAGATAGGGTTAGGTTTATGGTGTTTAATGCCACTTTCAACAATATTTCAGTTATATTATGGTGGTCAGTTTTATTGTTGGAGGAAACCGGAGTAAACCACAGACCTGCCGCAAGTCACTGACAATTTTATTACATAATGTTGTATCAAGTACACTTGGCCATGAGTGGGATTCAATTTCACAACTTTTGTGGTGACTGAACACGTAGTTGTAAATCCAACTATCATATGATCACTATCATGATGGCTCCCACCAGTAAAAAATGCATTGATCCATGGGTTCTTGAGTTTGTAGTTTCAAACACTGCATGGAACAATCAATGGAAAAATTATATTTCAATGGATTTTCAATTTCTAGGTTTTAGTGAACCACTAAATCCATTAAACTATTTTAGTACCCCATAAATAATAATAATTTCACAGTATCACAAATTGTTACAATTGATAAAACTTTCAATAAAATTAAAGTTTTTTTTTTATCATTTACCATGATGCTTATTTTCTGTATATATTAACAATTTATTGTGAAAAATTAACAAGCATAATTGTATGTATGGTACTTGTAATTTTTTTTATTGTTTTCTTCTATATCGAGAGTAAATAACATAAATTTAAAAGAAATTGCCTTACCATTATTCTCTAATGATTCCTTATATTGTCTGGCAACATATAATTTTATTTTGAAATCTTGACATCTCTAAGAAACATAATCTGATATTTTATAAAATATTATCTTAATTAGTTTTAAATTGTAATTAAAATTTAAACATGAGACAAAATCCACTTATGATCCAATTCAGTGAGACTCCAATTCCACGCCAATTTTCAATTATGAAGTTAAATACCATACAATTAAATGTTTTATACTGCAGGTCTAAAGGCAAACGTCTGATCAATCATTTAACACTAATTGTTCCAAATTTGAATTTGAATTTTACTTTTATTATGGGCATAGAAAGAGGTGAAATTGTTATAGCCACCCTATTTTTCAATCAATTTATTACTGATAATGTTTGTATCCTTGGCTGATCTTTGGTCAATGGATTGTTCACCAACATTTATTTTTAATGTGATTGTAAATAAATAAAGAATGAAATTAAATAAAAGGAACATTTACAAATTCCCTCAATTTACAGAATAAATTATTCCAAAAATATCAATGTGAGAAATAAAGGAACAGAGATTCAATATTTAAACTCAATCATTTTACAGAAAACAAATTAAAAATACAAAACATTTGATCCAGACTTAAAATGAACTAGAGCATCACAGGGGATCTGTCATGACTGGTCAAGGATATTCTCTATCATAACATGCTAAATTTCAAACCCTCAGGATTTGAGACTGCATGAATCCTAGGACAATCATTGGTTCAATTTGGAATCTACATATCATAATAATGTTTAATTTTTTTTTTTATATTACAAATGCATTTCTACTGCTGGTTCTTCAGTAATTTAAAAAAAATTATTTATTAAACCTTCAGATTTTGTTTGTACACGTTTGAATCTGTGTATCATAAGGCTTGTGGCAATTATGACAGCATTTTGATGGCTGATTCTTGAAAAATATAAAGAAAAACAATTTAATTTCACCTAATATGAATCTAATGGCTCCTCCTTATAAAAAATTACACTTCCTTTGTATAATTTTGAATATCCTCATCTTATTGATCAAGCTTGGTTTTGTTTAAGCAGTTCTCCAGGGGCCTGTTTAACGAAGATGTCTTTAGACTAAGACATATCTTAGGATGGTCTTAGGACATGTCTTTGTCTTAAGTCTGTTAATCGACCGCCTCTTAAGTTAAGATATGTCCTAAATTTTATCCTAACTTTAAGACAATGAATTAGGTGACTTAGGACCATCTTAAGGTAACAACTACATTTCAATAAATGTAAAAAAGATAATAATAATTAAATACACTCAGTAAAATAAATTATTATTAATTCACATAATAAATCAATAATCAAATTCTTTATTGCCTTTAAACATAAGACATGTTTGTGACATATTCAAAACATAACAAATAACAAATAAACATGATACAAAACACCATCGATAAGTTCAGGCTACGTTTTCGGCTCATTTTTGGATGTATGCGTAACATTCAAAATACGACTCTATTTATATATGGTGAAAGTCTATCATACAAAAGAACACGATTTGCACGACTTTACTCACTGTTTTCATCTGTATAGGGTGTACTACCCGTAAATAACTCATTTGACAGCTTAATAATGTTAATATAGACTGACAATTTCGATATGCATATTGTACAGAAGAGACATTCTAACTCTAAAACTTGTGATTAACTACAAATTGCCTTTTTAATTTAAATTTCTTTCTGATTTTAAATTTATTGAAAGCTCATAATTAACATAAAATTATTTTTTTATTTATTGGGCTAATTATCTCCACTCCATATGGATATTTTAATTAATGAATATCTTAGGATGGTCTTAAGACCATCTTTACTAGGATGGTCTTAAGACAGCTTCGTTGTGCTGTCTCAGATATGTCCTAAGATTGTCCTAATTATGGTCCTAAGACATGTCTTAAGACATGTCTTAGGATAGTTTCGTTAAACAGGCCCCAGAAGACAAAAATGTATAAAAAAGTTATTAGCAACATTGGAAGCCAAGTGATTGCAAAAGCTGATGTGGTCCTTCCACACATGAGCTAAACAAATAGATATTAACAAAAAATATTATGGATAAATATTTATTTTGAAAGGAAGTAAATTTATGGAGAAGATGTTCTGAGTTGCATAACTTACTTGTATCTTATCCATTTGTCTCAAATGTTTAAATTAGACTAATTTAAAGTAAGGAAATTGTATATATAAATTATTTTAAAAATTAAAAATGGAGATATAATTAGTGAATGATTAACTATTTATGATGAGAACAAGTTACATTTTTCATGAGACGATGATTTTGTACTAATTTTGTACTAACCGAACAATCTAGGTTGGATTTTTATAATTCTGGACCATTAAACAACAGTCAGCTGGTAGACATGTAACTCCACTTAGGACATGTTATCCTGACTTCATGCCAACCAGTCTTTGCTCTTACTCCTCAACGTTACGTTTTTATGTCTTTAGTTTAAGTTCAATAATAAAAATACCAAAATCTAAATCAACTTTTGCTTTTTATGACTGTGAGGAACATATTGTTATTCTGCTAGATTAAGTTATGACCTTCCAGTAAACACCACCATTTTTGTGTGTATTTAAACACCTTTAAGGATAAAAGGGATCAATATATTAAGTGGACAACAGTTGGTCAAAACATGTTTACAAAATAAACAGTCAATGATATCTTAATGTTTAATTCAGCCTTGTTAATAACCCACTAATCTAAAGGAATTAAACTACATATACATTGTATTCAAAATATTGTTTTTTGGTCATAAGCTTAATTCTCTCGAGTTAGCATACACATATTTTAATAAAAACGTAGACATCAAATCTAGTGCGCACAACACGTTTCTTGAATAACCTTCATCAGGTATGCTCAAAACCGAAAGATTGGAAAACCAAATAAATTAAAGTTGCATAAAACAGTTGCAATGAAATGAAAATGCATAAATATTTTTTGAAGTTTGAAAAAAAAGCTGATGCTTTGACCAATGTAAGCATAAGTTTTTCATAAGCATAAAATGATATAACTTATGATAGGGAAGGACAAGCATAGATTTATTCATATCCTTAATGTTTTCTTTCCTTTTAAAAAATTTGAGATCCTGGAATTTCACGCGATTTTTTTAACCATAATGATTGTCTTTAATATGACGATCGGTGGTCGATATCGTTTTTTCTCTTTGATACTACAAATAACATTTAACAGGTTACTTTTTCATGACATAACAAAAAATATACCTATGGAACATACATAATAAAAACATGGATATCTATTTTAATGTGCATGACACATTTCTGGAATAACCTTAATCATGTATGCTTATAGTCGAAAGATCAGAAAGCCAAATAATTAAAAAATCTTAGGGAGCTATATAACCTTTGTCTGTGGACAGAGCGCTTTATAACATTACTCATTAAATTTTGAAATTTGTTTGAGCAATGAAATTATGATGTTAATACGACCTTAATACAACAGATATATGTCTTCTCATTGCCTAGGTAAGGCATTCATTTTGGAAAACTCATGCTTTTTCATGATAAGAAATATGCTAAAGAATGATCTTTATCAGTTTTAACATTAAAGGAACAAAAGCAAAAATATTTGGGGACATTGCTTTTCAATTTTTTATTTCTAATAATACAGTCATTTGTCAAAAGTATTAGGAAACTTTCAATTTTACAAATATATTACATGCCAAGATAGAGCTGAAATACTGCTAAAGCTGGTGTTAAACACCAATCAATCAGCATATATATATTCCATATAATACTACAATTTTTCAAAAATTCTCCCTAGGTCAATTAATTGAATTCATGTCCGATTTTGATAAATTAAGTTAATACAATTGTGGGGCTTACAGAGGTCATTAACTCTATATTACAGGCATTATATAAAAAAAAAAAATGGTCCAAAGAATATTTGATGCAAAGACGAATAGTTGAACAACTAATAACTATATAAATATACTTTATATACATTGAATAAAACATTGAGCTGATCTTCCCCGAGGCTCTCAATGGCAAAAGTACAAAAACCAAGATTAAACATCAAAGAGTACAGAATACCATGCATATGTAAAGGTATAAAGAAATAATTATCAACATGTAAAACGGTTCCCGCATGTCTGTGGTAAGAGTTATTTCTCCTACAAGTACTGCTCTCCTCAAGTGCAATAGATCAGGTATTCAAGCCCTCAGTCAGGTCAAATCAAAGACTATCAAATTGATATTTGCTGTTTATCTGTTTAGCACACAGCTCTAAGGAGTGTTGTTCCACTCGAAAACATTTTCCTTATTCAGAGCCAACCTCTGAATCAGGAAAATGTTTTCGAGTGGAACAACAGAAAAACCTAAGGATTGTTGTTGGTCTAGTAGAAATGGAACATCTCATCATCTGATCAAAATGTGATTTGTTCTCGCCACGATATGGCTGAAAACTTACTCACTTGGGGTTATTCCCTCACTTTATTGATTGATTGATTGATTGTTGTTTAATGTTAAGTCAGCAGTATTTCAATTATATCCATGGCAACAACCAGTAAACACACAATAAACCAGTTATAATATGGTTCTAGGATGGACAGATGATTTGATTGCAACAATTAAAAGAGCACAGGATGAACAAGGGACAAAACAATTTGTTCTATAACTGGCCATTAATATTCATAAGCAGCACCAAAGATTCATACCATGCTTATAAGGTCTAAAGTTACAATGAGCTGTATTAGAATTTAGAAACAATGTAATTCATTAATTTCCCAGCTATATCATGGCAATAACAAGTTAATTTCTAATGAGATGATGATGAGGTCCTCTTTGTATTAGACCAACACGGCTAGTTTAATTCTTATAATGCTACTAGCTCACTGAAACAACAGTCTGCTGATAAACATGTCACCCCATTCTGACAAACTATCTATATGTATTTATGTAGTCATACAATGTGGTCTTAATAAAATCATTGCTTATCAGTATCATCTACTGAATAAAATGTAAAATTGCCTTAGTGGTGTCATGATGATAATGTTTGCCTGAAGTATGGGAGATTATTGTATTCAAGGCCCAGACCGAGTCAGTCCAAAGAAATTACAAAAATGGGTACCTACTTGCTGCTTCTACACTAAACAGGCAGTATTATGGAGACAAGGTAATGACTGGCAAAATTGTTATTCCAGAAATGTGTCATATGTATTAAATTAGATATTTATGTTTTTATCTGAAAAAATTCAATATCACCAGCCTAGAATATGCCAAGCTCAACTATTTGTTATATCGTATTTATCACAAATCTGGCAAATCTCAAGATCGCCAGTCTGGTATATCAAGATCAACAGTCTAATAGGTTCTTACACGAGTCTCTATTGAAGATCTGGGATTTCTTCCACGAGTGTGAGAAATTCCGTCTTTTCACGAGTGGAGCGTAGCGGAACGAGTGAAAAGACGTAGAATTTCTCACACGAGTGGAAGAAATCCCAGATCTTCAATAGAGACGTGTGCAAGAACCTATTTCTTCCGTTTTTAACAATGTTTACATTTCGATCCCGAAACTAGATCACCACGTGCTAGGAGAGAAGGACGTCTACGTAAAGTTTGTGAGTGCATCGACCTCGTGTACACATGCATGAACTCCTGAAAAGAACCGTTTAAGCATTATAATTCTTCAATGCAATACTGAACATAAAAATGTATTCTTGCATATCCCTGGTCTAAAAATCACACAAATTAAAATTCCGCGAAATGTTGTTGACGTCTTTGGTACATTAACATGACGTCATATGAAGACTTCCAGTTTAAAACGTAAAGATCAGACGTCATTTGGTTTCGTGTATGCTTCAATTTTGATAAAATATAACTAAAATAATTTTGCAAGGTTGGCGTTTTAATTATTTTTGTGTATTGTTGTAAATATGGCTTTCAATCTGACACTATCATAGTTTCCCGTCATCGGTCGCCATATTCAATCTGATTGGTCAATTTATCCATGACAGACACGATCGCGTGATCCTGTCTGTCATAGTAAATACACAAAAACGGAAGAATGGTATATCTCATGATCACAATTCTGGTAACTATAGAAGAACAGCAGTTTTAATGGTCGAGACACACACTGCGGCTAGTATCTCAACAAGTTTGATAGGATGAGATGTGATACTAGTGATAATGATTGTTGAGACCTTCAAAACTAGTGTTATTGTTTTTATCTGTGAAATCATATTGTGTTTGACCTCACACTGACTGATAACCTTTAGTATCAGAGTCAGTCCATTGATACTTGAAATATTACTAATGAGATCAAAGCAAAAATGTATAAATTACCAGTAAATCTAATTATTGGTAATTTGGACATTTTTCCTTTGATCTGACCAACTGATATTTATCACAAATCTTGGAAATCTTATGATCAACAAACTGCTAAATCTTCTAATCACCAATTTGGAATTTTTCCTGATCACCGATCAGTTATATCTCAAGAACACCTACCGATTTTTACAAATTCTAAATTACCCTTATTCTCACAATAATCACAGAATTTATATTTTATGCCTTTTTAAATTCAGAAATAAAAATCTCAGGTTAAATATGTGAAGATCATATAGAATATGGTATAAATCTTTGAGACTTAAGCTATAAATAAAGTATGTAACATGAATCCATTCTTTCACAACTTCTCCATGTGAAGCAACTATACAGAGTTTGTATCATGACAACAATTACAGTCCTCACGATGAGCACCAGTCCTCTGGCCCAAGACCAGTAAAACTTTGTTTGGACCAGTACATTTTTCAGTTTTTATTTAGAACTATATACAGGTAAAAATGAATTCCAGAATTTGATTGGACCAGTAAATTCAATTTAAAAAAAAATTATACAAAAATACAAAATTCAAATTTAGGACTCTTATTGAATATACATTGTATATCAGTATCTGAAAGAATTGCTTAAATTCTTCTTTCTAAACTTACCTGCTTTAGGAGTGTATATTCCGGTATAATATCACAACAGCCAAGTCTTTCAACTAATCATTTCCTTCTCACTGATATAAATCTTAAGCCCTAAAGGAATAACCATTTTAAATCTCTAAATGGACCAACACTCCAAAATATTAAGCCTATTGTTGAAAAGCAATAAATATATTACAAAATTATGGATTAAAATTAAGACTGTGTATTAAAATTGTGCAAATATAGGTAGTATCTAGCTGCATGATCCTTACAACAAAGATTAATGATAGATCAAAATAATGTTGTTTTTTTTGGTCAAATACATGTACACAGATCTTGACTGTAAAATAGGAAAGGGAGGTTACTCATTCAAAAACATATAAAAATTATCAAGAGAAATAACATAATATTTGTACAACTATAAATTACAAACTAATCAATCCTAAATATTGATTGATTGATGTTTAATGTCACTTTCAATGCAAGTTATAGATGAGACATAAAATTTTGTGAAACTGCTGTAACCATAATATATATATATAAAGTCTAAGGGAATCTACCAACCAGAGAACCTAATGAGAAATGGATCGTCGAGACATGACGATGCAGCACAAACAAAATAGATTATAGAAGTCTAGAAGATGGTACGATACCGATAAAGATGTTACAAAAAATATATTGACAAAATTTTCGATCAGCAATACCGTTATATTTTTTGTAACATCTTTATCGGTATTGTTGCACAATCTTCTAGACTTATATATATATAATTGCTTTGTCCTACCCTCGATGGGATTCCAACTCACACCTTTGATACACTACAGCATGAACCGTTAGAATTATGTCAGGAGTCCTATACTCTGTCACATCCAGTCTATAAAACTGTAGCTTCAATAGTCGAAATTTTAACTTTCTTAATAAGGTGAATCAAGGGACATATACTGTAACATGGTTAAGTGGTCAAACTTTTGGTCTTACAATCATGTAACACTTATGTGACAATTGAAATTAGCACATATATTTATTATAAATAATTTTAAATTTCATTTTTTCTTGAAATTTCTTTCTTTTCTTTCTACATCTTATAAAAAATTAGAGGCAATCGTGGTCATGATTACATAGATTTACAACTGTGCAATCAGTGCCTATCACCACCTAAGTTTGGAGTTTGAATCCTGTTCATGCGAGGTGCACATGATACAACATTATGTGATAAAGTTTGTCAGAGACTTGCGACAGGTCGGTGGTTATCTCCGGGTTCTCTGGTTTCCTCCACAAATTAAACTGACCACCACTATATAACTGAAATATTGTAGAAAGTGGCATTTAACATCAAAACCCTAACCCTAACTCTATAAAACAAATTAATTAAATTGAGAATCATTCAAATATTTGGCTGTTAAAAAATTTAGTTTAAATAAACAACATTTTCTTTATGGAACATTCCCAATTAATATGATTAACTTTTTAAACCATTTAAACCAATACTATTGTGACACTTGTAATATTTACAATCAACATTAACATTAGATGAACCTATCCATGCATATTTTTATTATACATTAGTTTAACCTAATTACTTATCCATCTTACAAACAGAAAATCTGACGATTCTGACCTTCAATGTTTTAAACTAAAACCACATATACTTTTCATATATTTTATGTAATGACTATTATGCTTTACAAGTAGGCAAAGTCAAATCCTTAGATCAATTTTTACAACTTTAAAAGCAATGATAAAGAATATTTACTTAAGAAATAATAAGACAATAATAAGATGCTATACAAAAAGAAATTTAAAATATGGCAATATTATTTTTACAATTAAATTTGTCAAATTGAAAAATAAATATTTTTAAAATGATTGTGAGAACAATAACTTATATACAAATGACCAGGTGAAAACGTTACCATAAAAGTCGTTTAAAACACAGTTCAATGTATGTACCTGTAATACAATAGCCGATCATTCTTTTGATACATGTAATTTTGTTTTTGTTTTTATGTACAAATGTATTTAGTGTTATAATTACGTAAATTGTTCCTCTTGAATAAACGCAAGAAGAATAAACTCAAAGTAAAATGGACCCATTATTAGTGTTTTAAATGGTATAATTATCATTTTTATCTGTATTTGATTGATTTCCTTTCATGTTCAAAAATTATCTCCATAAAAAGGGGGTAAAAGGGAGGGGAGGACACAAGGTGTCAGGTTTTCACATATGACCCCTTTTCATTTTAATTTGATGCCGACTGTTCCAATAATAATACGCTACATTACATATATTCAGACTAAAGTAACAGTTTCATTAAACATAGAAATATTAAATGTGAAATAAATAATAAATTTAATGCCAAATATACTTTTTCAATTTAATTTCAATTGCATTTTTAATTGTAAAACACTTATTTTTTAAAAATTGATTCACATCCATTATGAGGTGCATATGCTAAATGTGATAAAGTTGTCAGTGACTTTCAAAAAGGTGTGTTGGCTTTTTTTCTTCGATACTCACCGGAGACATGTTACTGCATAAACAAATTTCTCTTACTTGATATAATAATTTGACAAATGTCAAAAATTCCATAATAATGTAATCTTAAAAATTTACATGAGAAATATTTCAAAACTAAAGTCATACAATTAAATTGCAATAATTATTCATACTCACCATGGACAATAGTTTGTCTGATGACTGAATATTTTGACTAAAGTATAAAATCCTGTTCCTCCAAGATTGCTTAATCCACAGTTTATATTTTTACTCCAGAATGTTCAACATCTTGTATTTCAGGTGTATTTTATTGAAAAAGGATTGACAAAATCCTTCAATTCTGATAACGGAATACAAATTAATAAAAAAAATTCTTGTGATATGTAATGTACGGATATCATAAACTGACATGAGAAATATTTGTTTTATTTCGTCTACATGAAATACTATTTCGTTTTAACGAATATTATTTCGCTAAAGCAAATTATTATTACATTTTAGCGAATTAATATTTTGTTTATTCCAATTAATATTTCGCTTAAACGAATTACCGGTAATATTTTGAAAAAACGAAATAATGTTTTTACTTCTGGTAACGAAAAACAAATGCGAAAAAATGAAATAAATTCGCTAAAATGAAATATTAATTAGAAAAAAAAAAAAATAATAATTTCTTAATATGAAATATTAATTCGAAAAAAACGAAATAATAATTCATTAAAATGAAATATTAATTCAGAAAAATGAAATAATAATTTGTTTAAGTGAAATTACAAAAAAAAAATTTCTCATGTCAATTTATGGCCTCCGTAGTAATGCCTATAGCATCCTTACTATTCTATAATTTGGGATTATAAGGAGCTATCTGTATTACTATTTTAATGGTGATTTGGCTAAAAACAGACTTAATCGGTTGACAACTTTTATATTAACCACGTCCAAAATACCTGAAAAACAATTTACTAGGTCAAAATTCTAAAATAATTGATAAAGATAGGTAATACTTTGAATAATATTGAATAAAAAAAAAGATTATTTCAGTATTGATTATTTTACTACATATATTACTGTGACTTTACTGGCACCTTTTCACTTCCTCAATACCTACCAAGTTTGGTATTTGGATTTACAAATACATTTGCAATCAGTTCCTATCACCACTACGCCATGATATACATGTAGCTGAAAAATTGCTGAATTGGTGTTGAACAACAATCACTCACTTACTCCTATCACCACTAATGTTGTGAGTTCGAATCTCACTCATGGTGAATCGTACTCCATTCAATATTATGTGATAAAGTTTGTCAGTGACTTGCAGTAGGTCAGAGGTTTTCTCCAGGTCTATTTGTTTGTACTTTGGTTTCCTCAACCAATAAACCTGGCAGCCACAACATAGCTGTAATATTGTTGAAAGTGCCATTAAACACCATACCCCTAACCCAATACACATTGCGTGATCAGTTTACCAAACTGTTGACAAAGTAGGAACATTTATATAGTCCCTTTAGTAATTTTAGTTCAGCAACTGCTCAGCCAACCTTACAATTTGAAATCCTATTATGACTGTACATTGTAGGGGTTTATGGTGATTAATGCCATTTTCAACAATATTACAGTTATTTCGTGGCAATCAGTTTTATTGGAGGAAACCGGAGTACCTGGAAAAAATCACTCACCTGTCACAAGTCACTGACAAAATTCATTACATAATGTTGTATTGAGTACACCTCACCATGAACAAGGTTTGAACTCACAACTTTAGTGGTGATAGGCACTGATTGCACAGGTAGTTGTAAATCCAACTACCATACAATAATGACCACGATGGCCCAACTTCAAATTGTAATTTGGAAACTGTAAAGAATGAAAGTATACTCACCTCACTTATTTTCTTCAGTTTACTGGCTGATTTAGTGACAAACTGTGGGTATACAAATACTTCCTTACTGTATAAAAGGGTAATTTAATTTTTGACCAATTACATAAAGTTGAAATTGAAAACAAAAATCTTTAAAAACAACCTGCATATTATTATAATTATAATCATATATGATTATAGATAATTATAATTTTTTTCTAATAAAATCTTTTGAAAAGAATAAAAAATTAAAAGACTCAGTAAAACAATATCTATTGTAACATAGACACATTCTTTTCCTTCGATATTTTTATGGTTAATACACCAGAATGTAAGCAACAGCTAAGAACTATGAAATAATGCATGCAGATACGAGATATTGCACTCTTTAAACCTGTGTTGTAGTTTTATTACTCTCAGAGAGCCATGCAATATTCAACAACCTAGATGTGATATTGCATGGTTTCATGTTACAAATCATTTATACCACGGTTTTCCGAATAAACAATATCACGTTTTGCATTCTATTGTTCAACCGTTTAACTCGAAAAACCTTGCTATAAATATTACTTAAATTTTTTTTTCCAATAAAATCTTTTGAAAATACACAAAAAATTATAAGACTCAGTGAAACAATATCTATTGAAAAGTACTGTCACTTGATTGGCTGAACAAAGTTGTTGGGGGAGTACTGTCACTTGATTGGCTGAACAAAGTTGTTGGGGGAGTACTGTCACTTGATTGGCTGAACAAACTTGTTGGGGGAGTACTGTCACTTGATTGGCTGATTAAAGTTGTTGGGGGAGTACTGTCACTTGATTGGCTGAATGAAGTTGTTGGGGGAGTACTGTCACTTGATTGGCTGAATGAAGTTGTTGGGGGAGTACTTTCACTTGATTGGCTGATTAAAGTTGTTGGGGGAGTACTGTCACTTGACTGGCTGATTAAAGTTGTTGGGGGAGTACTGTCACTTGATTGGCTGATTAAAGTTGTTGGGGGAGTACTGTCACTTGATTTAAGAAATAATTCATGGAAGCCAGTTTGTATACAGTTTTAACATGGGTAACATTATTTTTGTACAAATTTTCAACGAAAATAATGTTACCCATGTTAAAACATGATACAAACTCCGGCTTCCATGAATTATTTCGATTCTAGTAGGAAAAATCTAACTTATTTTTTGAAGTGGAAGTCGGTAATGGAAATGCATTTCATAACAAAATTCACTAACCTTCATGTTTTACAGTTTACAGTTGTTTTTCTTTTATGTATAAATAGACTGTGATGCTATGAAGTTATTGATATTTTCCAATTTAATGGCATTTTGAATTTAGCAACTTAAACAAGTAAAATGCTCACAAAATCTTAAAAATAAATCAGTAACCATGTCTTTCATTGTCATCAGCATTCCTTGTAAACAACTTCCGGAAGATGTTAAATTTCAAAAGTCAAAGTTCATTGATGGTTGTCTTAAGTATTTATTCCGGAAAAATATAGGTAAAAACAATACGAGCATTTTTATGTTTGTTATGTACCACATTGCTGTATGAATACATAAATTCACTAGGGAATTATGTTTGTAATTTGTTCGTCAATACGCATGAGCGAATTAAAATATATCGTGAGTTTTATCACTGTATTATTTATATAGCCAATGAAGGACGTCATGTTAGAATGGCTGATTAAAGTTATTGCTGGTAAAAAGTTGTTCAATAATTACATAAGACTACCAGAGGTAAATATAACTTTTATTCAACATTGAGCTATTCCAATACCAATTTTACAGATTGAATTGCAAAACTGTAACATTGGTTGAGCAATTGCTTATCTGGAATGGAAAATTGGTCAGAGTAAATGCTCCTATAGCCTGACCAATCTGGTCAACTGGTCAGGCAATAGGTAGCTGTGAAACGTAAAAGGTGATATTAAAGTCACAGTAACAGATCTGATATAATAGATAGACAATAACAGTGAATTGACTTGACATAAAATCGATATACGGATGAGACTTAGAATCGGGGAAAATGAGAGGGTTTCCAGAGCATTTTCCCAGATTCGTGCTGAATGCGTATATCGAATTTTTAGTCAAGTCAATGCACTGTTATTGTCTTTATACTGCAATCATTAGTGACATTAATGGATATTATTATACTTTATGCAAATTTCTTACATTATCCATTCATTTCATTGGACAAGCGGCATTTGTTAATTTTCACTAACCTTTCATAAGCCCCGTCCATCCCTAGCAACATGTGATAATATTAGCAACGGGTGTTAATGCCTAAAATTAACACCCGCTGAGCCCGAAGTGTGCCGATCGGGAAAAATTAACACCCGCTCCGGCCGAGGTTTACCGATTTTCAAAATTCTAAAATTAAAAAAAAAAAAAATAATAATAATTTTGTTTTAAATTTCAAAATATTCCTAAAATTTCAAAAATTTCAAAAAATTTCAAAATTTTCAAAAAATTTCAAAATGGTAAAATTTTCAAAAGATTAAAAAATTTAAAATTTTCATAAAATTTCAAAATTTTAAGACATATTAATTATTAGTATATTTTTTCGCAAGACAAGTCGAGTGAAAAAAAAATACTAATAATTTTTTTATCGGTAATTTCACAATTTTAACACAGCTTTGTGATTATTTTGTTGTATTTTGACCTTTTTCTGAATGAAACGTTTAGTGACGTCACGTTAGACCGCGCATGACAAATGACCAACAGCTGATAATTTCTTGTATCACGAGTCGGTGGTCAACTGAACGTTGTTACTAAATTTATCGGGTAGTAAAGATCAAAGGAAACTGTAACAAATTACCGATAAATGTATTTAAATAATAATATTGAAAAATGATAAGTATATGTTATCTGGATGTGAATTGATTGATACCGAAAATATCAGCCTGCCGAGCCAGAATATGAAGTTTGTTGGCGAGTGAGCGAAGCGAACGAGTCACAAACTTCATATTCTGTCGAGCAGGCTGATATTTTTCAGTATCAATTATATTCACATTCAGATGACATGTTTATCATCCTTAAATCAACCATAAACACGGATATATCTATATTTGTAGTTTTCGCGGGAAAAATTACATGATTCAAAATACGCTTCCCCAAAACCGTAGTTCATAAGTAGTTTGCAAAATATACCATTCATTTTTACAGATTTATATAAATGTTAAGATTGTTGGATTTTTCCTTAAATGGGGATATTCATTTTTTTTTTATTACAAACATCAAAGTCACCCATTTTCATTAAAGGTTTTGCTTACCAATGCTGTTCCGGTTTAGAAAACATGACGGTCACAACCTCCTTTATGACGTAAAAAATTATGCCGTCTGAGGTGAGGTTATCAAGAATTGTGTAAAGTACATTTTTGTAGGACGATGTTTGTTGATATTTCTAATGCGACAGTTCTTAATTTGATATATGTTTTAAAAAATAATGTTAACTAGCTAATGGTGTAGATGAATTTTATTTATTTTTGCCATCTTCACAGGAATTATCGTTTAAATGTTAGGAGAATTTGGTGATAACTCCTGCTGACTGTTGATAAGTCCTGCTCAGCTCACGCGGACTTTGATACTAGTTTGTTTATGGAGCCAGCAGGTAGATATAGCCGGAGGGAAGGATGATAAAACAATTATAGCCTACCATGAAAATTATAGAAAATATAGAAGCAAACGTGATAAATATAGTCTCTAACATTGTTTCCCGTTTATTACGATAATTTCTCAAATCAAGATAGTTAAATTTTCACAATTTAAAGTTCGAGGTTTACCGAGAACTTTAAAATGTGAAAATTTAACTATCGAGATTTGAGAAATTAGCGTAATAAACGGGAAACAATGTTAGAGATTGTTTCTCTAATGAACCTCTAAAAAATATTTGCAAGTGACCCCCAAGGTGCCATTTCCCCAAATTGTCGCACACCGATAGATCCTTTATAAATCCTAAGCCGGAATGTCACATTATATAATACCCTGTCTGATAGCTGGATAACAGATATATTACGGATTTATCCATTGTTTTTTTAATACAGAATCCAAACGTAAGTATATTTGTGTCTTTTATTTTCATTTGTCCGTTTCCGAACCTTTGACGTCATTCTTCAATGACGTCAAAATATGTGCCACGTCATGTTTCATGATCTTTCATGAAGGAAAATACTGTACTTTCAATAAAATATTCGTGAGAAAAAGAATCAAAGACCGGTAAGAGGGCTAGACGGAAATCTCAGACAAGGATATCTGACATTTTTTTTTAATATTTCATAAAGCAGACGACGCGATTTGTTTACATTTTTTAAACGTTGCTAAGACGAGCATAGCAAATTACGTAATTCGTAATTGATCAATCAGCGACTGAGAACAAAGTGATCCACATGTTGATTATCGAATTTTTCTCACACGGGTTGAGAAGTGTGAAAATTGAACAAGAATTAGAGAATATTTATCAAAATATACAATTAACATTTTACATTAATTGTTATAAACATTATGTTATTATCTTGTTTAATTTGTTGCTATTTGATGTTTTGTTGTTGTTAATGTAAGTAAACTATCTTAATTTATGACTTTATTTTTTTAACAGTTGTCCTTCTAATAACATAATGTGCACTTCAATCATTAGGCATTCAGTATAATAAAAAACATACTACCCTTGGATGAAGGTGTTAGGGTGATTAACACACTCTGTGAAAAAATTATCACCCTCGACTTCGTCTCGGGTGATAATTTATTCCCTCGTGTGTTAATCTCCCCTAACTCCTTCATCCAAGGGCAGTAT